>VMDO01022572.1:0-33250 GCA_007922755.1 Pedetes capensis | reverse complement strand
TTTTTTTACTTTTTGAGACAGGGTCTCGCTAAGTTATACAGACTGCCTCTGGTCTCGAACTTGTGATCCTCCTACCTTTGCCTCCTGAGCCGCTGGGATTACAGGCGTGTGCCACCATGCCCAGTGAACACACACACTTTTTGAGACAGGGTCTGGCTATGTTTCCCAGGCTAGCCTAAAAGTGCTGAGTTCAAGTGATTATCCTGTCTCAGCTTCCTTAGTAGTTGGTACTATAGGCACATACTGTGCCTAGCTTTGGGTACATTGATTTGATCACATAACTTTTGCTTAAAAGTCACCAATGGTAGAGGATACCAAATTCACAGCAGCCTATCCTAGAATTACCTGATTTGCCCAATTTCTTACCACTTTCCTTCTCTAGCCACAAGGCCTGAGGCTTCAGCCATAAGTAGCCATTGTGAACTCCCCAAGCACACAATCCCACCTTGGCCTGGAACCTTGACTGGAGTCTTTCTGTCAGCCTTGACTGCCCCTCCTTCTACCCTTATGCATTCAGCTAGCTTGTGCTCATTAATTGTTCTAAGTCCAGCTCAGACATCATTTCCTCTGAAGAAACTTTTTACATTTGTTTTGTTTGGTTTTGTTTTGTAGACAGTGTCTTGCTATGTAGCCCAGGCTAGACTCAAACTTACTATCCTCTTGCCTCAGCTTCCTGAGGACTGGAATTACATGCACACACCACCATACACAGCTTTTTTAAATTTTGTTTTTATTTATTTACTTTTCAGTATGAAAATTGAAGCCATAGCATGGCTTATGCTAAGTAAGTGCTCTACCATTGAGCTACAACCCTAGCCCAGAATGAATTGTTTAAAAGATGAATGAATATTAAGGCTTCACTTTTACATCCCTTGTGTGGGACTGTAAAGCCTAATGAGATAGATGAACAGGAGTCCTCTGCCACCTAGTCAAGGCCATATGAAAGAACAGAGCTTCCTGGTTCAGAGTCAATCTGGGTTGGAGTGAGTGCCCATTAAACAGATAGAAAACTAAGTTTCATAGCAGGGAAATGTGCACTTAAGGCAGGCTTTCTTACTCTTCAATCTCTTGCAACCCAGAGAAATAGGGAAGAACAGGGTGAAGGAGGGAAACATATCCCATGGCTGTTCTGAAGTAAAACACAATGTGGGTGGCAACTTTAGTCAGTCAGTGCTGAGAGGTTTTACTTGAGATGTGTTGCCACATGGTCAGAATACAGCAGTGGGGTGCAACCAGCCCCCTTCCTTAGAAGGGCCTTGGGGCACTGTGGGCACAGCCCCAAGCAAAGGGAGCAATGTTTACTGGTGGGCTCATGGCCGCTGGTATGCTAGATGGCAAGAAAGTCAATATTCTCTCTGACTGTCCCTCATCCCACTCCATAGACCTGTCCAGAGAGGGCAGCAGAACTCACACCAAAGGGAAACTTATCACAAGTAAGACTCAGTGAGAATTTGGTTCTATGAGCCCTTGGAAGACCTGCTTCCCCAGACAAGAAGAAGGTCAAAGGTCTCAGACTTATATGCCTAACCATAAGAGTTGGCAATTCAGAGCCACAGTAACTCTGCAGCTCCTAAGTATCCCCCAGACTCCACTACCTGCTCGCTTCCCTTCACTTCCTCAGTGAGAGCCACAGCTGGACAGCAAACTAGCTTTCTCTCAACAGTAGCAAGGGGGCCATTGGAAAGATCATCCTGGTGGGGCAGAACTAGACAGTGAGTGAGAAGAACTCAAGATCCCCTCTCACAATAACCCAGTGGCAGTGCCCTTTAGAAACAGCTCCAGGGCAGGTTTAAGTAAAGATGGGAGGTAGCAACTGGAAGGACAGGAGATTGTCTCCAGAGGCCAGCTGCCCACAAACTCTCATTCCCTTGAGAATATGCACATTGTGAATCCACAATATGGTCACCTGGTTTAGAATGCGGCTGGCAAATTCCTCTCAAACAGCAGGTGTTAGAACCAAATGCTAGAAGCTGCCAATCCCATAGTAAGGACAATGCCTTGAATGGTAGAGAAAGGAGTGAAATGGGGACATAGATGAGAGTTAACTTTTGTTTTCCTCTTTTTCCATGCCTTTCTCAGTGGGAAAAGAGGCAACTGGCCTGGATTTGGGCCCCATATCTGCTGATGGTATGATGTTGGATGAGTCACTTCAACTGGGATCCTGTTTCCTCAGTGATAAAATAGGAAGGAAACTTCTCTGCCTAGAGTAGTTATAGGGATTAAGAAAGGTATGTGGCTGAGGAAGTAGCTCAGTGGTAAAGTATGTGCTTATCATGTACAGGGGCCTGGGTTCAATCTCCAGCACCACATAAAAACAAACTGAAGCAAAATAAGAGAGATATACAAAAAAGTACTTTATAAACAGTTTACATATATATATATAAATTATGATTTGCTTTATAAATCCATGAGTTAGTGCATTATCCAGAGAGGTAAATAGAAATGCTCAAAGACCTGGCTGTATGAATCCAACCAGGGGGCCTTTTCACAGGGCCGAGGAGCCCTACTAGGGGAGACTCTCCTGGCTCTGGAGCCAGGTGTGTCAAGTGGGCAGGTGAAGAAGGAAGTTTTGGTCAAACTGTGCTGCTGAGATTGAAGAGAGCTTGCCTGGGCCTGTCCCTGCAAAAAAAGACAGAGATTAATTCTCTGACCCTCCCAGGCCCCTGAATTCTGTGTGGTTCCTTAACCGTGCCCTGCACCCACCCAGGTGTCAAGGGAGGACAGGACTGATTCCTCAGGAGACCATCCCTCACGTAGCAGTTCTTCCTCATTCCCTTGCATCCTGAGCCCAGTCACACAAGGTCTCCTGGGCCTGCCAGTGATGTACAGCCATTCTACATGACTCTGAAATGCATAGCACAGGAGTTAAGAGAGTGGGTTCTGAAATCAGATCACCTGAGTTTGAAGCCCACTACCAACATTTATGAGCTGTGTCATCTCAAGAAAACAACCAATCTACTTTAAGCCTCACTTCTTCCACTTGTAAAATGACTGTAATTGTAGTCTGAAGTTCATAGGGCTGTTATGAGAAATAAGTGGTAGTTTATATGGTAATATCTAGCTTTCTAAGCCTGTGCTTAGCACTTCTATTTTTTTCACATTACAAATAAGGGAATTGAGGCACAGAGAGGTTGGCTCATTTGCTAACGCTTACACAATTGGGAAGTGGCAGAGGTGGATTCCAAACTACATGATCCGGTGGTGCTAGATTTGCAAATGCCCAGTGCTCAATAAATGGTAGATATTATCATTACTCCCAATCATTTCTTAAGGGATAGAATCCCAGAGGAACTAATATCAGAGACTAGAATAGTGACAAAATTTTTTTTTGATACTAAGAATTGAACCCAGGGCCTATGTCAAGCATGGGCTCTACCATGGAGCTTCCTCCCCAGCCCTGGTGACAATATTTTGATGTTGATAGGGGACCTCAGGCATTATGTGGGGTAGCTATTGCATTACACAGAAGAGAAAACTATGCCCCAGAAAGATATGGTAGCTTGCCCAAAGACAGGTAGCAAATTGCAGACACAGCTAGGATTCATCACAATTCTCTTGACTCCCAAATGTAGGCCCTTTGTACCCTCCCATGTGTCCTCCTCCCAACTTCCAGGCCCAGAAACCACTAATACCACATGGAGTATAGGCATAGAAGTGTTCCATAGGGCTGTAGCAGGCTGGGGTTGACCCACCCACCCCAGAGCACTCACTTCCTGGTGGCAGTAG
This sequence comes from Pedetes capensis, assembly GCA_007922755.1. NCBI lineage: Eukaryota > Metazoa > Chordata > Mammalia > Rodentia > Pedetidae > Pedetes > Pedetes capensis. The sequence goes on along the minus strand of VMDO01022572.1, from coordinate 29,524 downwards.
TGTTGGTGATGCATCTCCAGCAGGCTGTTGAAGTGGTGCACTAGGGGACGGTGTCTAAATGCAACTCAGGACAATCCATGGTATACAGGCAAATTCTTAGCCTAAAAAGAGGTGGCTGGGGTTTAGTTCAGTTGGTAGAGTGCTGCTCTGCACTCTCTGAGGACCCAGGTTCAATCCCCAGCACTATAAAAACAGGAGAAGGACATGACAATCCACTCCTGAAACAATCAACCATTGAAAACCCTATGAGGGGTCACTATGAGTCAGCCCCCAACTCAATGGCACCTAACAACAATGACAAAAAGAGGCCAGAACTGTAACCAGAGCCTGGGTGGAGGAGGGAATCTTTTGGCATATACAGACAGATGGCAAAGCCCTAGGAAACTTGTAGGTTGAGGCATTCTACAAACAAATTCTCAGAACTTGCAGAACACCTATCCTATCTGTTTCCTTACCCCAGTACTCCCCAATACACTATGCTACAGGCAGCACTCTTGCCCAGGACACACTGGATGCACAACCTGGCCTCAGTCCTCAGGTAAGAAGCCCTAAAGATGTCAACAAGTTCCGTCATGGAGTCTAGAAATGTTGAGGGGCATTGGGAGTGCCTTGGAAAGCACACTGAGCCTCGTATCTGAAGCCCTGAGTTTACTTGGCCACCTCTGCCCCAGCACCACACATACTATGTAAGCTTGAACAAGCTATCAAACCTGTCTGAGCCAGATATCTCATTTATAAAGCAGACTGACGGTTATCTTCCTCCTATGCTAGAAGGAGGATTAAGCTAGATAATGCCTATACAAGCTTTTAAAACTCATAAAGTGTCTTTCCTATAACATTTTGCTCTCAAAGGTAGACTCTGGAGATTATATATATATGTGTGTGTATATATATATACACCCACACATGCACACACACACAAGATATGCAAGCAGAAAGGATACCACTGGTGCAGAGGAAGGGGATCAGTGGAGGGGGCATTAAGAGATGGTAAAGGTGGAGATGAGCATGAGCAGTGTTCAATGACATGCATGTATGGAAATGTTATAATGAAACCCATTAAGTTGTACACTAACTTTAGAAAAGTACTACTAATGAAAAAACTGGAGAAAAAATCATAAAGTGCTCTATACATACAAAGACATGATTTCGGTTTTAAAAATCCAAATTTCAGATCCTGTTCTCTTGAAAAGTAGTTCCAACCTTTTTATAATCAGAAACAGCCTGAGTTCTCTGTCCTTAGCATTTGGGAGCTCATTAATTTGTTAATTTATTCAAATATTCCCTGAACACTCAATCCACCCTAAGTTTTGCTGTTATTTTTTGCTGTGCTGGGGGTCAAACCCAGGGCCTCACACATTTTAGGCAAGAACTCTATCACTGAACTAAATCTCTAAGTTTACTGTGGGTCTTGGAAGGGTCAGAAAGTAGTAAAACAGTCTTTGACCTGATTTAAAGTCTAGGCACACAGTTGTTGTTGTTAGGTGCCATCGACTCATAGCGACCCTCATAGGGTTTTCAATGGCTGACTGTTTCGGGATTCCCTTGGAAGTGGATTGTCAGGTCCTTCTCCCATTTTTGCAGTGCTGGGAATTGAACTCGGGACCTCAGAGACTGCAGCACAGCGCTCTACCAACTGAGCTAAATCCCAGCCCGGGCACACAGAGTGATATAAAAAATTATAAAGCAATGTAAAAAGGCAGAAGTAAAGATCCAGATCCATAGGGCCTGGCGGTATAGCTCAATGACAGAGTACCTGTCTAACATGAGTGAGGCCCTGGGTTCAAGCTCCAGAACACAAAAGAAAAAAACAAGGAAAAAAAAGCACACAAAAAAAGATACATAACCATGATGCTAGCAAAATACCCAGACCAGCAGGAAGCAAGAGGAATTTTTCATCACTATGTTTCCCTTTATCCTAACCACATTCCAAAACTGTTTTGGAGGACAAAAGAGGATGGAGTTGGGGAGCAGGGATAGCACTGCTTCTTAGGTGAGTGACGGCAACACACCTAGAGATCTCAGTGCTCTTAGGAGAACACCACAGAGCACTACGACGGTATTGATGGTATTGATAGAACCCATTCACTGAATACAAATTCAGCGTGTGTGCCAGGCACTTATGCTAAGCACTTTATCAACATCATTTCATATAATCCTCCCAACAACTCACTGAAGTGAGTATAAGCCTTTATTTCACAGCTAGAGAAATCTAGGCTCAGAAAGATCAGAAACTTGTCCAACGTTATGCCCTTAGTTGAAGCAGGGGTTAGAATCTTCATATGTGAGTCTCCAAAGTTCCTTTTTTTGTGTGTGTGTGTGGTACTGGAGGTTGAACCCAGGGCCTTGTGCTTGCATGCTCTACAAGTGTTGGACCACTGAGCTGCACCCCCAGCCCATTTTACTTTTTGAGACAGGGTCTCACTAAGTTACGCAGACTGCCTCTGGTCTCGAACTTGCGATCCTCCTGCCTCCACCTCTTGAGCCGCTGGGATTACAGGTGTGCACCACCACGCCAGGCTCAAAGTTCCTACTTTTTATTTCATTCTTTCTTCCTCTTCTTCCTCCTTCCCCTCCTCCTCCCCCTTCTCCTCCTTCTCTTCTTCCTCCTCCATCTCTTCCTCCTCCTCCTCTTCTTCTTCTTCTTCTTCTTCTTTTCTTCCCCTCCTCCTCCTCCCTCCTCCACCTCCGCCTCCTCCTCCTCCTCCTTCTTCTTCTTTACATTGCTTGGAATCAACACATGCAAGTGCTCTACCACTGAGTTACATCTCCAAAACTTTATTTCATTCTTTTATGAAAATGATTTTAAAAAAATCCTGACAACAGATTGTACGCACATGCCTAAAGTGACAAGCCACACATCCAGGAAACAAATAACAATAATATAAAACTAGAGAGACTGCTCGGAGCCTTAGACTTAACATGCTGCTACCTGTTGGACTGTAGAGGTACTTTACAAGAGATTTATAGAAGTAACAAAAACTTAAGGTAAAAGTCAATTCTCTAATTTAATTATGCCAAGCTAGGCAAACGACTTACAACCAGGATCCTGGCTGTGAGAGGCACTGAGATAACTGTCACCTTTCCAATCCCCCTGATGACCTCACTTTCTCCTTCCCCACTTAAGGTTTCTCTTCTGGGGCTGGGCACTTGGGTGGGGACATTGATCTTTCCAAGAACTGAGAGAGCAGCAGACTGCTCTTTAGCTCAAGGTATCCAGCAGCCAGACTCTTGACTAGAATTTCTAATCCCCTTGTCTGCACCATGGCTAGGGCAATTTAAAGAAAGTAAGATGAATACTGAATGATAATTTAGATTTGGGCGGCTATGAGTTCTAGTGCCAGGCCCAGTCCCCAAACCAAGGTTAGGCCCTTGGCCTTTCTGGTCATCACTGCCTCCTTGTCTCTAAATTGAGAGTTAAATTAGCTGATCTTCCTGAAGTTGCTTCCAGTACCAACAGTTCACACGTCTCAGAGAGTTTACATGAGCAGTTTCAAGTGTCAGAGTGGATCTCCATTAGCATGGCTCCTCAGCCCCCTTCTGAAGTCTCTCTAGCTGGATGGAGAGTAGGAAGTAGGAGTAAAGGGAGTACATCAAGGAACATTCTCTGGCAGCCTTAGACTCAGAGAACAGGTAAAGCTGTGTTAAGAACGGGCAGCTCCTCTTAGGCAAACAGCACTACTAATAAATCTTGGTGTCTGATCGAAAGATAGAAAAGAAATAAGCAACTCGTAGATTCCACTAAAGGTATTGGAGCAAATGCAAGTGTGTTTTTTAAATTGGTAAAGCTACAGTAAGGTGGGCCAGCAGCGATACCACTGTGGCATCCAATCACATCAGATCTCAGAAGATAAGCACGGTGGGGCCTGGTTGGTACTTGGATGGGAGACCACGTGGGAATACCAGGTGCTGTAGGCTTGGGAAAAGAACCCAGCAACCCACTCCCAAAAAACAACCAGCCATTGAAAACCCTATGAACAGCAAAGCACTGACAACAGTGTTTTGCCTGTTGTTCATAGAGTTGCTATGAGTCGAACACTGACTTGATGGCACGTAACAACAACAACGTAGTAAGCTGAGGGATGCTGGAGTGTGGCTCAGTGGTACAGTGCTTGCCTAGCATTTGTACATTTGTGAGGCTTCTGGTTCGACCTTCAGCACCACAAAAAACAAACGAAAACATCTCTCTTTTTGGTAGGGGTTGGGATGAGATGTTGAAGACTCCTGGAAAATGGTGGTACGTGAAGGAATTGTGAGCTCCAGAATGGTGCAGTAGATTTGCTCTCTCTTGCCTGCTGAGTCACTTCAATCCTCCCACTACACCTCCTCCTACTCAAATGGCAATGGCCCAGAAGAAACAAAGACAACTTTGCAGATGTACTACCTGGGACTCCCCCTTTCCTTGTAACCATCTCTCTAAACTTCAGAGATGACTTTGCTGATATTCCAAAGAGACTCACTCTAGTTTATATCAGGGTGAAAACTTTAGCTGTGGTATGTTCAGAATTGACCATCAATAGCAAGTCACTGGCTACATTCTGATAGGTCTCCTCCCTGTCCTGGGCCAAGTACAGTGCTAGAGGAAGATCTCAGAGTAGAACGGAAGGGAGTCCAGGGCACCCCACTGTGTCTTTGGAAGACCTGAAACAATCCCAGCTGCTCTGAGTGGACTTACCAAAAGGCCTATGGGTACAGCTACACCATCCTACTGCAATGTGCCTTATAGTTGCTTCTCCCAGGAAATAAGGATATTACTTTTACCACAGTCTTGTCAGTATTAAACAGTATGTATAAAGTGCCCAGCATAGTGCTTGGAATATAGCACACAGTGCTTAGCTTACAACACCTTTTTCAACTAGAGTGATGTTCTGATTTGTCTAGGACTTTAATGGTTTTACCACTAAATGTCTCATATCATGGGTAATCTTCTCAGACCTGGCAAACTGGAACAAGTGGTCACTCTATTTTCAGCCATCTGTTCCCAACTCTCCAACTGAAAGCATAATCTCACCATCCTCAACACTCCAGTTGTTTGATGCACAAGCCTATCTGCTTCTTTATTTCTCTAATCAAAAACCTAAAGACTTAGCTGGGCATGGTGGCGCATGCCTATAATCCCAGTGGCTTGGGAGGCAGAGGCAGGAGGATCGCAAGTTTGAGACCAGAGGCAGTCTGAGTAACTTAGCAAGACCCTGTCTCAAAAAGTAAAATAATGGGCTGGGGGTGTAGCTCAGTGGTCCAGCACTTGCAGAGCATGCAAGTGTGAGGCCCTGGGTTTAACCCCCAGTACTGCAAACAACAACAACAACAACAACAACAACAAAAACCCTAAAGACTTGTAAAAAATATATGGGTCCAACAAACTGTAATGTGTTTCTCATGTCTACTACTGTCAATAACTCTGTGTTGTCTAAGGCAGTTCTCAACCAACAGTGATTTTACCCTCAGGAGACATGTCTGGAGGTATTTTTCATTTTCACAACCTAGGGAAAGTGAGCCTGCAGCCGTACCACTGTGGTGTCTCATCCCGTCAGATCTCAGAAGCTAAGCAGGGTCGGGCCTGGTTAGTCCTTGGATGGAAGGCTGCCTGGGAACACCAGGAGCTGCAGGCTTGGGAGAAGGACCCAGCAACCCACCCCCACAAAACAATCAGCCACTGAAAACACTATGAATATCGGGGAAGTACTAACAATACTGTTTTGCCTGTTGTACATATGGTCACTATGAGTCAGACACTGACTTGATGGCACCTAACAACAAACAACAGGGAAAGTGAGCCCAATTGTTATCTAGTGGGTATGGGTTAGGGGTGCTAGTAAATATATAATGCACAGGACAACTTCAATGATGAATTATTTGTGTGAAAATGCCAAGAACCCTGGTCTAGTGAATATTAGCCCAATAGATGGTCAAACTGAAGACTCTGAGGCTGGGGACATAGCTCAGTGGTGGAGTGCTTGCCTTCCAGCATGTGTGAGGCCCTGGGTTTGGTCCCCAGCACAACAAAGCAAAGCAAACTAAAACAAAACAAGACAAAATCCTGAAGACGCTGAGGCTGAGAGAGCTGAGGTAAGTAGATCAAGGTCAAAAGAGCTGGAAAGTAGCCCATATCAGGTTCAAACCCAGACCCGTTGGCTCTAAATTCAGTTGTTAAGATGTTTTATTTGGTACCTTGTGTGTCTTTACTGCACTCCAGGCATAAGACACAGCCCACATTATGGAAAGAAAGATGAAGTCTCCAAAAGTCAGATTTTCAGCCTCTCAATCCATTTTAGCTCCGTACCCTACAGCCTACCCCTTCCCACCACAGGGGACTAGAGAGCCAATCCTTCTAGCTCTTGCCATCCAAAAGAATGTCTTTAGCTCATGATTGCAAAACCAGTTCGAAAGAGAGGCCTCATTGTGCACTGTAGATCTAATAGAGGTGGCTTGTTGACATAACTGAGCCCAAAGCAATCACGTTACAGAGGGAGATGAAGCCCAGAAAAGGACCTCACTGTCTCCAGGAAGAAAAGGGATAGGAACTCTGGTGTTCTGCCACCTAGTGCAGAAGTCGTGTTACTGCATCCTCTGGAATCAGGCTTGCAAGCCAAATGGGCCATTCCACATTATGCTAATATGGTGCTGGGTAGAGGCCAACGCAACCTCTTCACACCTGTGTGCTAGGCAGGCTCTCTCAATATCCTGGAATTTGAGGATCCTAAGGGGTAGGGAAGTTCTAGAAAAAAAAGGAGCTATAGCTCTTGTCCCTTCTTTTGGTCTCTCTCTCTCTGATTAGGCTGCTAACTCTCACTTCAATCCCATTTTCCTGGCCTCACTGGCTAGCCTTTGGCCTTGGCCAATGTGGACAAATCTGAGGCGGAGGATATGTCTCAGTGGTAGAGTGCTTGACTACCATGTGTGAGGCCCTGGGTTTGATTCCTACCATTTAAAAAAAAAGCCTGGTTGAGGTTGGTGGGGGTATGCTCCTAAACCTCAAAGCAAAGGAGTTTTTTTTTTAGATAAGGTCTCTTATGCAGCCCATTCTGGCTTCACATTCTCAGTCCTCCTGCTTCAGCCTCCCAAATGCTGGGATTACAGGTGTGAGCCACCAGGCCCAGCTAAGGCAGGCTGTCTGAGTATTCTAGCCACATTATTTCCTGCTCACAGAGAAAAGACTTACGTTCCTCCATACCTGTGGTGCTCCAAGGGTGGTTCCACAGACCAACATCACCACAATTTGGGAATTCATTAGAAATACAAAATATTGGTCCCACCCAAGACCTACAGAATCAGAGACTCTGGGGTTGAGGCTAAGCAATCTGGCCTTTAGTACACACATCAGGTGATTCTGGTATGTGCTAAAGTTTGAGAACATCTGTTCTGCACATTCAGGTTCTTGTTGTTAGGTGCTGTTGAGTCAGGTCTGACTCATAGCAACCCTATGCACAACAGAATAAAACACTCCCCGACACTGTGCCATGCCTGGCGCCATGTCAGTGCTTCTCTGCTATTTATAGGGTTTTCAATGGCTGATTGTTTTTCATGATTGTTTCAGGAGTGGGCTTCCAGGTCCTTCACCCATTTTTGTGGTGCTGGGGAGTGAACTCAGGGTCTTAGAGAGTGCAGAGCAGCACTATAACAACTGAGCTAAACCCCAGCCTCACATTCAGGTTAGCCTTACAAAGAAGTAAAGTGGTATCATCTTAGGGGTACTAGGTACTAGGAAGTAGGACCACTGAGAATAGTTTGCATTTCATAACTCCAAAACATGCCCTTCATATAAATAAGAACGGTACCATGTAGAAGAATAGTACAGTGCTCCTCTTTCTGCCACCAAATGAACTAACAAAAAACCAAGAACAAAATATCACATGTCCTCCTGACCCTCACAGTGATGTTCCTGAGTTGGCTCACATTCACTAAAACCAGTTTGCATCTCTACCCAACACTGCAATCAGTAATTGCATATTGGTAGCTTGAAATCTGTCGTGACAAGACTATTTGCACCATGAAAGTCAGAAAACAATACACATCAAGGATGTTTTAAAAGACTGTTTACCCTTCCTAGCAGGGCTACCAGATGTAGCCACTTGAGTTACACACTGCAACATTTCCTCTCCAGCAAATGATACAAGAACATTACTGCATTATAGTTATTATGTACAAAAAATTGGTGACAAAGTAAAAGACCCATAGTGGGAATGACTGAAAAAATTACAGTACATTTCTGCTGTGGAAAATTACACAGCCACAAAAAAGGATTGAGGGCTGAGGGTGTAGTTCAGCAGTGGAATGATTGCCTAGCATGCTTAGGGGCCTGGATTTGATCCCCAGCACTACAAAAACAAAAAAGAGAAAACATACAGAATTGGAGCTACAAGATTACTAGAGGAATTTCTTTTCTTTTTCATGTCTTTTTCTTTTCTCTTCTTTTTTCTTTTCTTTCATTTTTGTGGTACTAGAGGGTTGAACCCAGGGCTTCACATATGCTTTGCAAGTGCTGTACCACTGAGCCACACTCCCAGACTATTTTTCACTCTTTTACCTTGAGACAGAGTCTCGTTAAATTATGCAGGCTGTCTCTGACCTCAAGCTTGTGATCTTTCTGCCTCCACCTCCCCAGTCACTGGGGTTGCAGGTGTGGGCCACCATTCCTGGCCAACTAGAAGGATTTCAATGAATGTAATATATAGAAAAGTCTATATGATATTGTCCTGTTTGGGGAAAACAAACTATGTGCATCTATGCCTAGGGATATTTGGTTATATACAAGGAAAGATATATAATAGCTTACCAGCATGGATTATGGGAATGTTGGGAAGAAGGATGCCAACAAAAAAGGCTGTTCAAAATGTCTACAATATATATTTTGTCAAATTTGTGTATCTAATAATTTACATACTCTGTCAATGAAAACCTGTTTGGAAGAAAATAACTAAAATAATATAAAATTAGGAGGTAGTAGGGTGAAAACAGGCATGGCAGTAGTACTGAGGATCCATCTAGGGTCACAGTCTCCCAAGTAGAGCAGTCAGTCAGTAGAGGATCAGAATTTAACAATTACTCTTCAATGCCAGGCCCCAAACTCTGGCCTACCAACTTTATATACAGGTCAATTGTCGATCAATACAGAGAAGCACTGGGTCACTGGAAAGATGAAGATGAGACACAGAAAGGTGATTAACCAGGAATCAGCTGGGCTTTTTCAACTCTAAGTTGAGAACTGGGCCAACTAGTGCAAACAAGAGAAAACTGGATCCTTCCTGTAGGTCTCTGGGCCTGTGTCAGGCCTCGACTCCTGAAGCCCAATCTCGTAGGATTTAGCCCTCAAAACCCTGCATTTATCCTCTTCAATTGCATGGTGGCCCACTCCTGAAACAATCAGCCATTGAAAATCCCATGAATAGCAAAGAGGCACAGACAATAGTGCTGGGTATGGCACAGTGTCAGGTGGTGTTTTGTCTGCTCTACATAGGGTTGCTATGAGTTGGACTCAACAGCACCTAACAACAACATAAGTAAATAAGTAAGTAAGGATTGGGGCAGCGGATCTGATATTTCTTGCTTGAGCGACACTTCCCCCTTCTTTAGCGTTTTGCCTTTAAAATCTAGTAAATAACATTAATTTCTAGTACTTAATCACTGTTTCCTGTTCCTTGTCTCCATTATCAATATTTCACACCCAGTTCTAGATTAAATCCATTTTTACATGCCTTCCTTGACCTCCCTGATACTCTCTCATCTCTCACTCCTCACTCTTATCATTACCTGAAGTTCTATCACAGGGTTTCTTGTACGGTCTCTCTCTCCTTCCACTAGAATGTAAGTTCTGTGAGGGTCAGGACTGCAGCATCCCCAGTGCCTAGAACAGTGTCTAGCACATGTGGGTACTTTATGCATATTTCTTCAATGAGTTATTAAATGTATTAATACCACCTAGTCCCCTGATTTCTATGTCCTTAGGATATTAGAAATGATCTCACTAGAGTAACAGAAGGCTCCAAAGAAACACATGTCTGCTAGAGCTTTCGAGCTATTGTCACTCTCCATTCTCCTCATAACTGTACAGCCATGGTTGGACTTTAGAAAATATTTTTTTTCTTTTGCAGTAGTAGGGAATGGAAGCCAGGACCCTGTGCATGGTAGGCAAGTGCTCTACCACTGATTTGCATCCTTGACCCCTTTTTATTTTACTTAGGAGAGAAGATCTTGCTAAATTGCATAAGCTGCCTCTGGCCTTGAACTTAGGGTCCTTCTGCCTTGGCCTCCCAAATCACTGGGATTATGGGCATGGACCATGGCACCTGCTTAGAGCACATTTTTTTCCTTTGATTTTTGTTGTTGTTGTTGTTGTTGTTGTTACATACTTGTGTGGTAAAATTCATTTTAAAATTACTTAAGAAATTTTCAGGGCTGAAGGTGCAAATCAGTGGTATAGCATGTGCTTAGTATGTGCTAGGCCCTGAGTTCAATCCTCAGCACCAGCAAATACTTTTTTAAAGAAAAATTTCAAAGATAGATAAAAGTAGCTTTAACAATTATCAACATATGACCAATCTTGTTGCATCTGTACCATTCATTCTCACCCACCCCTTATTTTTTCATTGTTTTTGAGGTATAATTTTCATATAATAAACTACACACATTTAAAATGTAAAACTTGGTCTGAGGGTGTAGCTCAGTAGTACAGAACTTGCATAGCATGCATAGGCCTTCAGTTCAGTCCCCAGAACTGCAAAAACAAGTAAATAAATTAAGTGTAAAATTTAATGTTTCACATATGTAGATGCTTGTGAAACCATGGCTACAATCAATATAATAAACATATTAATCTATAACAATCACCTCAAAAGTGAGATTTTTTGTGGCAGTGTCTTACTATGTGGCCCAGGCCATGCCTGAATTCACTATATAGCTCAGGTTGGCCTTGAATTCATGATCCTCCTGTCTCAGTATCCTGAGTGCTGGGATTACAGGTATGTGCTCCCATGCCTGGCTAACAACAGCATTTCTTGATTAAACTACAGGTTGCAGCTGGGCATCCTGGCACACATATGTAATCCCAGTGACTTGGGAGGTTGAGGCAGGAATATTGTGAGTTGGAGGCCAGAGATAGCCTGTGCAACTTAGGGAAACAGTCTTAAAATAAAAAAATGAAAATGAGGCTGGAGGTGTGGCTCAGTGGTAGAGTATCATGGGTGAGGCCCTGGGTTGAACCCTACCCCCAAGTACTGGAAAAAATAAAATGAAAAAATAATCTACAGGTTGTAACTCAATAGTCATTTGTGGAATCATTTCTGGGGAAATTGATGAGAGACAAATCCGGATGGCCATGGCCGCACATTTTCTTCCCATTTTTAGAGCAGCTGAGAGCTGGCTGCTCTGGATGGAGCCATTTGTGGAAAGACAAGGTCTTTGGCTGATGTCAGCGCTCCTGGCAGGAAATGCTGTTCCAAGGTCCCTTTGTATTCAGACCTTGGTCCTTGGCATGCACACTCCCTAGCATTGTTCCTGATTTGGGAGATCACTGATACATTTCTTGCTACTAAGAGAAACTAGGTAGTGCCTAGCTCTATTTCCCAGGGTGGAGGTAGAGTGCATATTCCCTTGGAATGCCCATGGCAGTACAGCTGGCCTGCTAACAAGGCAAATCCCTCTTTTTCTGGGACTTTAACTATAGTGCATATAGAACATCTATGACCAGCCTATGCTATAGAACGAGGAGAGTTCGGGAGACTGCGTGTACTGTGCTATTTCTCTGCTTGCTTGTAAGTTTTCCCCCAATAAACCCCATGCTGTATCTGTATTCTGTGGTGTCTTAAAAGCTGGCTTTGCAAACAACAGCCTGTTAATGAGACAAAGCTGAGTTTATTGCTTACCAGATAAAGGAGAGTACTACCTCCACAAAGCTTCAGCAGTGTCTCAGAGTGGATGGCAAGGTCAGAATCTGACAATTGGAAGTTTGGTTTGAGGTAGGTCTTTCAATGCAGTAACTTGATTTGAGTTAGACAATGATTATGGTAAGAGAGTCTAGGGCTAGTGGAAACATTAAGGGAAGGATTTTGAGGTAAGGAATGCAAAGAATCTTAGGGAATTTCAAACTCTGTTGTTGATGATTTCCATTGAAGAGCTGATGGGATATTTCTGTAAGGAACAATGATACCATTTGGGCAGAGGACTTCTGGAAATTTAAAGCCATGACAATGGTCATTGTGGCATAGCAAAATCATGTTAATGGTAGACAATAAAGTGTGGCTTGAGTACTATACTTAGTGGGTGTTCAGGCTGAATATGGGGGCAGAAAGTTTTGCTTTCCAGGTGCTCGTTGTGTATGTCCATGACCTCTACCTGACGATGATGAACAGAAGTTTTCAAAAAACAAACCTAAGTAAACTAGAGTTGAATTGTATTTTTTTCAATGTCGAGGACTGAACCCAGGGTCTCATACATGCTAGGCAAATGTCCTACCATTGACCTACATCCTCAGCCCTAGAGTTGAATTGCATTTAGTAAATGTTAAGTATTCTTCTGTGCAACTTTTGTTTCAGTTACATATACATATGTGTGAAATGAAGTAAAATACATTTCTTACAAAGAACCCCGATCCAAAAATGTTTGAAAGCTACTGCCTTAAGAAGATATTTTTTGTTGTTGCTAGGTTCCATTGAGTGGGGTCCGACTCATAGTGACCCTATGTACAACAGAATGAAACACTCCCAACACTGTGCCATGACTGGTAGTATGTCAGTACTTCTTTGCTATTCATATGGTTTTCAAAGGCTGAGTTGTTTCTGGATTGTTTTGGGAGTGGGCTGCCAGGTCCTTCTCCCATTTTGCAGGTGCTGGAGATCAAACACCAGGCCTCAGAGAGCACAGAGAAGCACTCCACCAACTGAGCTAAACCCCAGCCATTGACAGACCCCTAAAAGAGATGATTCCCTTCTCAGTTACCTTGGGTGTCAGGGAAGAATATATAATCTGAAGATTGGAACAGAGACCCTGTTTAGGTAGTTTAAGGATTGAGTGAGAATTTTGAATCTATAATGCTATTTGGCATTTCAGCAGAGAGGTGAAAGAAATGTAGCTATTACAGCATGAAACAGAGACTAGACAAGAACACCTTATACCTGTGAGCTTTGTTAGCATCTAAAATAAATCCTGAAGGTGGCACAGGTTCCCATTTTACTGAGATTCAACCTACTTAGGCAGAGGGCTTGATAAAATGACTTCTAGGGTATCCCATCATTTGGAGGATATTATGATACTATAGATGATCTACAACACAAACAGGCAGTTAATTTGAGATATGTTAGCTTGGTATCACTCCCAGTACCTGGCTCTGAGGTACTGTTGCATAGAATAATAGATGGGTGTGACACACTGGACAATGAAGGGCTTCTATTCTCAAGTGAGTTTTCTATTTCTGTGACAAAATTCTGCCACTTTAAGGAGCTGGAAGATTGGAGGTGTTGGAAGGAATATAATGCCCCCACTCCAATCAGGCCTGAAATTCCTCAGAGGGCCCATTCCCCTGCATAAGACATATCCTCTCCTTTGGCCAAGCATTTCAGCCTTTCACACAGTTTTTGTTTTGTTTTGCTTTTCTTTTTATCAAAAGGAGGCTCTTTCTACTTATTTTAGTGGGAGTTGATGTGGTTTGTTTACGAATGATTTTGTAAACAAAGATAAAAGATAATTGGGGCCCAAGACTGTGTTAAGCACTGGGGACCTCCTGCTCTTGAAGCTGATAGTCTGAAGCTGATCTGTACACAGGAAGAACACAGCCCCATGTCAGAGTGTTGGAGACAAGAGTGTAGGCTTCAGAGCAACACAGATCTGTGAAGAAATCACATCTCCTTCTCTCCCTCTCTCCCTCCCATCCTTTTCTTCTTTTCTTTTTTTTTTTTTTTTTTTTTTTGAGACAGGATCCCACTTTGTAGCCCAGACTGGCCTTGAATTTGAGATGCTCCTCCTCAGGCACTGGAGTGCTGAGATTACAGGTACTGGTACTGGGGGTTGAACCCAGGGGCTAACACATGCCTTCTGCAAGCACTTCACCACTGAGCCATACCCCCAACTCTTTCCTTTCTTAATGGGGTAATCTTACCCATGCAATGGAGCTACAGCTTTCTCATCTGTAAACTGATGAAAACAAAACCAACTTCACTGTAAAGACAAAATATATAGGAAAATTAAGAGCATGATTTTATTTAAGCAATTAAAGTTTTATAGTGGCAGGTAAACAAGGAAATCATTGATGAGTCTTATGAGAATCATGAAGGAAGATGGAAAGGGTCTTATCTCAGGGAATTTGCCAGAGCAATGTGTTCCTTTGCATTCAGCCAGTTTGGGAACCTTATAAAACGGTAGGGGATTTCTCAATTCTGGCTGCTTTCCTGGAGCCCAGAGCTCAGATAAAGTTCAATGTTGTCAAGCGTTTAGCAAAAGCCTTGGTTAAAGCTAGGCATTCAAGTGTTTCTTTCAGTCTTTTCCTCTAATAGAAGAAGGAATAAAATGTTGCAGGGGCTCAGAGAAGGACCTGATAGATTTATCAGATGATTTCAAATGACCACACTGCTGTGGCGAATTTCCTAAGCCCCTCTCTATCCTTCCTCATGACTCCCATAAGAATCAAGGATAATTTCCTTGGGGAAACTATATTTGACAAATGATCCTGAATTTTATTTATTTATTTATTTATTTGTTTGTTTTTTGAGACAAGGTCTCTCTGGTTAGCCCAGGATAGACTGGAAGTCACTAATGTAGTCCAGGCTGGCCTTGAACTTGCGTTGATTCTCTTGCCTCTGCCTCCTGAGTGCTGGAATTACAGGCATGCTCCACCATGCCCAGCCTGATCCTGAAAGATGAATAGTGGTGGTTTGCCAGAAAGAGGAAAGAAAGGAGAATGTTCTAAGTAGAATTAATAAGATAAAGATATAGAAGCTTAAAACAAACTAAAGGCCAACTACATTTTAGGGGAAGTTAGCTGGAGAAAAAGGCATATACAGAGAATGAATTGCCATAAAATGTAAAAGAACCACTCATGGCAATGTTCACAAGTATAAATTAGAAAACAACTTCTATGAGAAGAATTGGAACAGAATCCTAAATATATGTTTTGTTGGTGTTAGGTGCTGTCGAGTTGGGTCTGACTCATAGGGACCTTCATAGGGTTTTCAAAGGCTGATTGTTTCAGGATTGCTATGGGAGTGGATTGCCTTGTCCTTTTCCCATTTTTGAGGT
Organism: Pedetes capensis; assembly: GCA_007922755.1. Lineage (NCBI taxonomy): Eukaryota > Metazoa > Chordata > Mammalia > Rodentia > Pedetidae > Pedetes > Pedetes capensis. Next base: position 14,299 of record VMDO01022572.1, on the reverse strand, counting down.
GCTCAGGGTTGAACTTGTGTCCTCAGAGACTGCACAGCAGTGCTCTACCAACTGAGCCAACCTAGAAAATCAGAAGGGTTTCATAATATTGCTTTCTTCCCAGAACCCCCAAATTTCAAGGAATTATGCAACAAAACAAAACAAAACAAACTAAGAACACCCTTGTGGATGTTGGACCCAGCAGCAGTAGAATGGTGGTTGCTTTTTATTGGGTACTCTTGAGTCCAACTCATAGTGAACCTATGTACATCAGAACAAAGCACTACTCAACACTGTGCCACATGATCTTTTTATGTTTGAGCCCCATGTTGCAGTCGCTATGTTTCTTCTCATTTTGAGTCATGCCACATCAACAAAAGGAGGTCCCAGGGGCTTTACTCCATTTCCATCATTAAGGTCAACTCTACTTTGAGGACGCAAGTCTTACCCTATTGTTTCTTGAATACTTTCCAGCCTGGGGGGCTCATTTTCTGCCCCCATATTTGACAGCACTTCTCTGCTATTCATAGGATTTTCAATGGCTAATTGTTTCAGGAGTGGGCTTCCGGGTCCTTCTCCCTAGTCTGTCTTACTCTGGAAGCTCAGGTGAAACCTGTCCACCCTGGGTGGCCCTGCTGGTATCTGAAATACCAGTGGCATAGCTTTTAGCATCACAGTAACATGCTACACTCCATAGCACATCAAGTTGACAGACATGTGACAGAGTAGAATGGTGGGAGAGTTAAAATCCTACAATTTTAAGCTATGGAAGAGAACTGGAGCCCAGACTAAAATCCTCACTGTACAGATGAAAACAACTAAGACACAGAAAGGGGCAGAGGCTTGTCCAAGGCAATACTCAGATAAGACTAGAATTCACGTGTCTATGCTTTCAAGATAACTCTCACTGCAGTCATTCAAGTCGCATATCACTGTGCAACATCTGGCTGGCACCAAATTAGAAGGCAGGGTCTTTGGATGCTGGCCAAGAAAGCAAATATTTTTCAAGTCAAACTTACCTATTTATATATTAGCTATTTTCTCTGTAGTTCTGCTTTGACGTCCAAAGTGTTCTACTGATCTGTGAGTGCGGTGGCACACCCCTGTAATCCCAGAGATTTGGGAGGTGGAGGCAGGAGGCTCACAAGTCCCAGGCCCGGGCCGCCATAATTTAGCAAGATCCTGTCTCCAAGAGAAAAAGGAAAGTGTTCTATTGGAGTAGGTTAAGTACTGCTTCATGCGAATAAAAACATTCTGAAAGGCACATTTCCAGGAAGTGCACTAGTCGACCACAATCCCGCCACAGTCCGCCAAGGGGCGCAAAATATATGTTTTTTTTTTTCCCCTGGCAGTCTGGACACACCCTCGCCGGTCTGGGACAAAAGCTGACGAGCAACCGGGAAATCAGCGGAACGTATGAGCTGAACACATGCAGCCGGCGGGGCTTCTTTGTGGAAAGACCACTTCCGCCGGCTAGGACGTCATCCCACCTGTGGTAAGAGCAGCCTTCAAATCCTACGTTCCGGTTGGTCATGCGAAGGCTGGAAGGAGGGCTTCCGTCGGTGTCGCTCTCGCTTATTGGCTGCTGGCTAGGCGGCCCTTTAGAGTGAAGGTAGCACGTTAAACTGAAGGTGGTGCAGACCCTCGCGCTTCAGGGCTTGGCCTAAATCCCGGTTCTGGTAGGAATCCGGGACTGGACCAGGTGTGGGCCCCAGGGGATGGATCGCGTGTGGAGTGCGTGGTACGGAAAGTGCGTTAAAGAGAAAGGGTTGTCGTCACTATGGGCCCGGAGCATCGTGGTGTCCTGGCTCAGCCGGGCCGAGTGGGACCAAGTGACAGTCTATCTGTTCTGTGATGATCATAAATTGCAGCGGTATGCGCTGAATCGCATCACGGTGTGGAGGAGCAGGTAAGGCGACGGGCTCAGTCCTCTTGCCTGCGTGCTGGTGGCACTTAACGTCTTCTTTTGTCGAGTTCCTAAAAGGTGCTATTCTCTAGTCTTCCCCTAAATTGCTCAGTTTCGCCATTCTCCCAAGTGCCTGGGGGAAGATCGCAGCCAAGCTCTTGAACTAATTCGTTAGGGGATGAAAAGTATGGGGTGTATGTCACAGTCCTCTTGTAATGTTTGTGAGGTTTAACAACTTTTAGCTCCAAAATGTGACCTTCCCCATTTCTTGGGGAGGGTGCCAGAGGGACCAGTGGTGCCTGAGCCAGGGCTTAAGGAGTAGGTTAACACGCGAGGGTGGATTTCCGATTCAAATTAAGGAGAGTGGGAGAAGGTCTTGCTTGCAAACCATGTTTGATGGTGAGGGAGGGGTGTGGTGGGCTCAGTCCAGTTGATAAGGTTGGGTTGGATGCTGACTGACATGGAATAGAGGGCTTCTCTAACTGAATACTTTGAGAGTTTGAGGGCAAAAGAAAGGGATCTATCCACACAACTGTTAATTGACAATCTAACAAGTATCCTGTGTACAATGTAGCCAACCCCTCACTTCTGTATTACTGTTGTATCCCAGGGACATTACCCTGTCTCTCCCACCTTGCTTTGTATCTTCATGCACTCTTGAGCTAGTATATAATGGGAATATCCTGCAGCAACCAAGATCCGGAGGTAGAGGGTGGACCAGTGTAAGGGACCTTTATGATGGTGCTGGACTGTGGCCCTTTAGGTTAGGCAACGAACTCCCTCTGGCAGTGGCTTCTACCGCTGACCTGATACGCTGTAAGCTCATGGATGTAACTGGTGGCTTGGGCACTGATGAACTTAGACTGCTCTATGGCATGGCATTGGTCAGGTAAGACCTGTATGGAGGTGTCGGGGGGGGGGGGCGATGGGAACTGGAGGGGGGGTTAGCATGTGATAAGCAAAGCTTGGCTTCAGGTGCTATCTGAAGTAAAAAGCCCTGGAAGTCTGTGAGTGTGGGTCTGCCAGTGATTGTTACTTGACAGCTTTTTGATACCCCCTGGTCAATATATTCCACCTTTCTTTACTTTTCCTGAGAGCTTCTCTTTCATTTCTCTTTCCATCTTGGAATATGTGTGTATGGCAGGGGGCAGGATTCAGGCCAGGTGATATCTGTGGGTCTCTTCCAACTGTGACATTCTGATTTTTTTTTCCTTCCCTATTAACTGCTCACCCAGAGGAACTTTTCTGAATTGCCTTTGTGATTTAATGTAGATTTTCCAGCCTTGCTCCCATCTATACCTAGCACCACCCTTTTTTCTTTTCTCTCCCCTCTGAACACTGAAAGGTTGCTGAGTTGTGGAAGTGAAGACACAGGCTGGGAGTTCCTGATTTACATAGTCGTTCTAGTTATCTCATACACATTGGGAAAAGGTTGCCACTAAATTTTCTCATATGTCAAAGCCTTTTCTCATCTCATACTGCTCCCCTTGTCTGTGTTGAGGTCCTCCTTTCATCCTCTTACTTTCTCTTTCATTTAGCTGTACTATCTATATCATCTGATATAGTCCTTTGGTCTAGGATCTATAACATACTATATTCTAGCATAATATGTTATGTCATGATTATTTATCCTAGACTGAACTCATCAAAGCCAGAGCAGTGTCTTATTCATCTGTATAAATTCAGTACAGAACAGACTGTCTGTAAATGTTGGAGTGGACAGACCTATCCCTGCTCTGGCTGACACCAACCATAAAAACAGGACAGTCAGTGGGAAGGTTGTGGAAATACAAGGTGTCAATAACTCAGCAAAGTATTTTGAGTAATACAGTTCTTTGGGCTGTGCCACTTATTTCTCCACCAACCCCAGGTTTGTGAATCTTATCTCGGAGAGGAGGACAAAGTTTGCCAAACTCCCGCTCAAGTTCCTGGCTCAGGAGGTACGTATGACAAAATGGGCTTGCTCAATCCCCTCTCTCTAGGAGGGCTCCCTAAATGGGGCATAGGGTAATGTGCATAAAGAGTCAGACTGCTTCATCCCATCATTACCAGTTTTAAAGCAGCAGAATTGTTCCCTTACTCCTCATGATTTGTATCTCAATGGGCTCGGCCAGCTCAGCTTGCTGAGATTGGCCCAGTGAAGCTGAGGAGCCTGAATGTACTACTGGGTAGGGACAGGAAAGAGGTGGCAGTCAAAGCACCTGCCCTTGGGGAGCTGACAGTCTGAGGGAGGAGACAGCTCAGCGAAGCAGCATGAAAATGCCAGATATTCCTGCCCTGAGTGAGTATGTGAATTGGGTAGAGATGTGGAGGGCAGGCAGCAGGCGTGTTCTCAATCATCAGGAGGAGCTCCCTGGAGAAGTTGTGGGAAGGAGAGAGGAGTGAAAGGTACCCAGGGGGAGGGAAAGGGCAGAGGGAGGCTGGAGAAGATCATTATTCTGTGCACACTCACAGAAATCTCTGTTGGAGGACGATGGTTGGTGGTTGGGAGGGGTGGTGGGTTACTTTTCTGATTTTTAAGACCACTTCCACAAAGCAGTAAAATATAATCAGGAGACCTAATTTTTAATCTTGATTCTTGACAGTAAGACTAGAGTCTTCTCTCAGGATCTTAATTTCTCTATCGGTAAACTAGGAGGCAATTTACCTTGGTCTCTTCCACTTTTAATCTTTTCTAACTTCTATATTCACCCTCTATCCTCAATCAGGTAAACATTCCAGATTGGATTGTTGAACTTCGCCATAAGTTGACCCACAAAAAAATGCCCCATATAAATGATTGCCGGAGAGGTGAGTCTCCAGCAGTATACCCATCACAGTGAAGCCTAGGGACCTGCACCAGGTGGCATTTGTGGTAAGGAATAGGGAGGAGGATCTTACTTGGGATCAGGGCCAGGACTAGGGTAAAAGAAATCAGCTACTCACCTTGGGCACAAAGTTTAATGGGGCATCAAAATCTCAGTGATCAAGATAAGTAGCATTTTAATGTGGAAAAATCCATGTGGAGCAAAGTGTGTAGAATAAAAACAGGGTTAGTATTGCTGAGTTCTTTTGCTTCAGGCTGCAATATGGCTTGGCTGGGTATTGTTCTAATTCTGTTTTGATACCTTGAAAACAGTTTTTTGGGCACCTCTTAAATTTTGCTCCTCACCGTAGAAGGGGTAAGGTAGGCGGTGTGAGCCATCAATAGTGCCATGAATGCAGGAGTCCTTTGAGCATCCATCCCATCTCATTTAAAAAAATCCCTCACTTAGCCTTGCACCTGATAATGGGGAAACTGAGATCTAGAAACAGGAAGAGACTTGGCTAAGGCCATGTAACTGGTTAGCCTGAAGCTGTAGGCTTGGGAGAAGGACCTGGCAACCCCCTCCCAAAAATCAATCTGCCATTGAAAACCCTATGAACAGCAGAGAAGCACTGACAATCATGTTTCCCCTGTTGTACAGAGGGTCGCTATGAGTCGGAAACCGACTCGACGGCACCTAACAACAACAACAACAAACTGGTTAGCAGGGTTGGGTCCTAGTTCGCCCACTTACCACCCCTTGACATTTTTGGCAACCCATCACTTAGTTTAGTATTATATTCTTTTATTCCAGAAGGGGTGCTAGTGAATGTGAGAAAGTGAAGAACATGGGGATAACCCAGAGTGAGGGAGGCTAGATACGGATATTTGAGATTTAAGCCTTGGAGCCAAGCCTCTTCCCTAGGCTTTCCCATAATGCTCAAAAGAAGGAGGTGGAGGCCCAGAGGACTGGGGACCTATTAGCTGCTTGCCTGCAACTAGCCTTATGGCACTGCCTTCTTCCTTCCTCTAGGCTGCTACTTTGTCCTGAGTTGGCTCCAGAAGACCTACTGGGGCCATCAGCTGGAGAACAGTCTCAGAGACACCTGGGAGTTAGAGGAGGACAGAATGGAGATGGAAGACCAAGAGGAAGATAAGAACATTGTTGATGACACCACAGAGCAGAGGCCAGAGCCTCAGGATGATGGGAAAGGTTCAGAGTTGGCTGTCAGGGATGATGGAGACAGTAAAGGCAGTGAAGAGGTGGATTCTCATTGGGAAAAGGCTCTGAGACATAAGGAGTTGTATGGTAGGTGTGCATGGGGGCAAAGAGGGGCCCATGAGCCTGGAAGGTTTAGGCTTGGGGTTAGTTTTGGTTTCCTGTGGGCTGTAGTGAGTCCCAGCTTAAAAAATTGCTGTCACAAACCATCTGCTTGGCTAGTTTCCATGGTGTCATGGTTATCACTTTGCTGCGTGAGCCATCTTCCTTGAGCCTTGTGAAGCAGGTGGGGAAGGAATTCTAGTTCTCAGTTTCCAACTCAAGAAATGAGGTGAGAGAGGCTCAGAATCCCAGCAGGAGCCAGGGGCTGGGCTGACTGCCCTATTCTTCTCCTCATTCTGTTTGCAGAAAGAGCCCGAGAACTGCTGGTATCTTATGAGGAGGAGCAATTTAAGGTAAGAAAGTATCCTTGATTGGCCTGGTGTCACTTGCTCCAGCTGTTTCTTCCTTCTTGCCAGCTGCCTCAGAGAGAAGTCTTAAGAAAGAAATTGAAAGAAAAGTGGCAAAGCATAAGGGAACTTCTTGGAAAGAGAGGGGGGAACTAGGAAGGAGCCAAGAAGAGCAGAGTCCTATCAGATGATCCTTCACACCGATGGAGGAGAGCAGATGATGAAGTTTGTGGATAATCTGCCCCATGGGTGGTAGGGAAACAACCACCAGGAATGGGTAGTTGCACAGCCTTGCAATTTGGACATGACCAGCAGGAGACCAAGAGCTTCCTTATATCAGGCAAACCAGAGGGTGCTATTTTATGTGGAAGGGAGATAGGTCTGAAATCACTTAGCTCAACCCTACCTTTTCACAGACAAAGAAATTGAAACCATGGATGAGTGAAGGGACAGAACCAAGGTCATATATACAGTTAATGATAGAACCAGAATAAGAACCTGGGTCCCTTGATTCTCTTCCTTTCATAACCCATTGCGTCGCCTTGCTCTTTCCCCTTGGCACCAAGGTCTCTGCCCATCTCCAACCAAATACTCCTATCAGACGTCTCAGTATTAGGGTATCTGATGACTGAGAGCCACAGATAACTTGGGGGAGGGAGAGAGAAAAGAAAAGAAAGTCTGGCATTTGAGGGTCTGGTTACTTTTAGTTACTGGGCCATTAGGGGAGTTGTGGGCCCACCTCTCTATGCCCTGTCCTGTCCCCTGAAGGGTAATACTGAGGTCCTGTGGGTAGAGATCCTGGAGGGTTTGGGAGTGGGTCACCTGGCTGGGTTGCCTGGCTGAATCAGCCCTTCTGATGGGACCCTCTTTGCTGGCAGGTGCTGGAGAAATTTAGGCATTTACCTCAGGCCATTAAGGTGTGGAATAACCTGTCCCCACGTGTAGAATGGATCCTGGCAGAGCTCAAGGGCATTACATGGGAGAACAGGTCTGTAACTAGGTAGCCACGGGCTACCTACTCTCTAAAGTAGAGGATAGCTGCCTCATTGAAACTGGTTTCCATATCCTAGCTTGCCAATCTGCTGTAGAAAATCTCAGGGGTAATCCTGATCCCCTATGTGGTACCCCTGTCATGTACATAACCTTCTGCTCCTAGCCCTACCAGCTACCAGGTGGGGGTTGTCGACTGTGAGTCACTAGGGTGACCAGAGGTAGGAATGTCTGCTGTCATCCATTCCCTGACCAGCCTTGTTCTTCTCTGTCAGGTGGGATGTGGCACTCTTGGCAAGCAGGAAAAGCCTATGGTCCTTAACACCTCACTGTCTAGTCCTTGGGTACTTCTACTCCATTCTTTGAAACAACTCTCAGAGGGTGTCAGCATCCCTTGGGTAGTTGGGTTGCAGGGGATAAAGGAAGTGCCTTCCCAGGGCCTGGCTTCTAGAAACTAAGTTCCTCTTCTCTTTTTTTTTCACCCTGTAGAGAGTGCTTAATTCAACCAGACCAGACAAAGAGTATCTTTATCTATTGCTGTCTCCTCCCTAGCTGTTAGGGGCATTTTACCTAAATTTGGGGGATCTTTCTCCTAAGAACCTGTGGGGGCAAGCTGGGGGTATAGCTCAATGGTTGAGCACTTGCTTAGTAGCATACATGAGTCCCTGGGTTTAATCCACAGCACCACAAAAACCAAACCAAACCACACCTAGGGAGACAATGCTAGACCTTTCCAGCTAGGGAGAGTTAGAAGCAATCTGAGATGGAGCAGAGAGTGTAGGTAGGTGGTATAGGTGGCAGAGTAGGTCTGCAGTGGAGGCTAGGATTGCCATGTAGTCTTTTCTTCATTCTCAGGATAAGACAAGTTCCTAAGGTGTTTTTATCAAAGTCAGCCCAGCCTAGGCTTCTTGGATCCACCCTCCACCAAAGGTGTGGATGGTGGCTCCCTCAGCAGCTGGGAGAGCTGTCCTTGTGCCTTACACAATAGTGTCTGCCTGGCAGTGCAGAGCAGACAGTTGGTGAGCTGCTGTTGAGTGTTCTGAGATACTTACTTGAGGAGATGAGCAACAGATGGAAAGATAACTATTTCCTCGTCATGCCTGGTCGGCTGGAGGGAAGGATTTGGTGTGGTGTCAAGCCTTCAGACAGTGGGACACCTTGGGAGCTCTTTTCCTCCCTCTAGGCTAGGCCAGCTAGCAGAGGCTCTTGGGAGAACACTCACTCTGGAGGAATCAGCTTGTATTGCTGGTTTAGGTATGAGCTAGATAGAAATGAGAGATTTCCCTTATAGCCAACTTTGTCCACCCCTTTAATTTTGTTCTGGATTCTTGGAGTCCCTAGTAAGAAGGCCTGCAGATCACATTTTGGCCAGCAATTGGGTCACTAAGCTTTCTACTTCTAGGATCTAAAAGAAGGCAGCCAGGGAGAAGGGAAAGCATAGAGGACTAGAAAATGGTCAATAGAAACAGAAAGATTGTAGGAACCGAAGTCTAAAAGCCCTTAACTGTGATATTAGACATTTCACTCCTTCCTCTGTGAGCCTGAGATTTTATCCCCATCTGTGTTTTGAGGCTTGTTCAGCCACTACTACCCTCATTATGGGCCTTAGATAAACATGTGGTTGGTAAATGTGTGTTCCAAACCCACTGATCCCAGACTCTGGCTCAGCCCTAGGCCCAGGTGGCCAAAGCCTAAGATCTCTCACCTGCCCGATATCCCCCAGTGGTACTTTGGCCACTTGAACCAGACATTAGCTGCATTGTGGGGATGGGTGGGAGAGAATAGGTAAGGGTCTTCTGTCAGCTTCAGTTTGCAAAACTAGTATCTTCTTTTTTTGTTGTTGTTGGGATTGAACACAGACCCTCACGCTTGCTCAACAAGTGCTGTACCATGGAACTACACCCAGCCCTTTCCTTGAGTCACTTCAGTAACCCATAGACCAATCCAGCCACAGTTTTTTCTTTTCTTTTTCTTTCTTCCTTTTTTTTTTTTTTAGGCCTGGACTCGCTGTTTTTCCCAGGCTGGTCTCCAACTCCTGGGCTCAAATAATCCTTCCCCAGCCTCCTGAGTAGCTAGAATTACAGGAGCATGCCACCCTGCCCAGCTAAACTAGTGTTTTCTTGTTTCAGGAATGCTGTGCTGGATGCTTTCCTCGATGATGGCTTCCTCATTCCCACATCTGAGCAGTTGGCAGCTTTGCAGATACAGTATGAAGGTAAGGGTCCTGGGGGCTCCTTGCAGCCTTAGGGTTCTGTGTTTCCTGGGTGGGGACACCAGTGATGGGCTGTGGGGCCTCGGGTTAGGGGCCAGAAGCCCCTCAGCCCTCCTGGCTGAGAAGAACAGGTAGCCTCCCTGATCTGTAGTTGTGGGTTGGTCCTTAGGTGGCCTGGGATGGCTTTGGGTAGGGTGGGTAGGGTGGGGGAGTCCTAATGCCATTAGTATGCCATGTTGACTGATTTAGCCACTGGCTAGAGAGCTAGAATAGCAGCACTGGAAGGGCCTTGTGAGGTCATCTAGTCCAACACCCTCATGTTACAGATGGTCAGACTGAGGTCCAAAGAGGGGAAGGTACTGACCCAAAGTCACACAGTGAGTTACTGACAAAGCTGAAGCTAGAACCACACCTCTTTTTCTTTTATACTTTGTTTTGAGTCAGTTGTTGGTTTCCAGATACTAACTGGTCTCTCTTTCCCTGCTGTTCTGCTCTTTCTCCCCCTGTACTATGGTGGCAATTCTGTTGGTGGTGGTGGGGCTTGCGCGCGTATGCTCTTGTGCTCTCTTGCTGTCTCTTTCTTGCTTTTGTCCTCTCTCTCCTCTTGCTCTCACTCCCATTGCCCTCCCCCTCCATCGACGGGCATCCCTCACAAACCAGAAAACGTGGACTTGAAAGACGTCTTGGTGCCAAAGCCGTTCTCTCAGTTCTGGCAGCCCCTGCTCAGGGGCCTGCACTCCCAGACCTTCACGCAGGCCCTGCTGGAAAGGATGTTCTCTGAGCTGCCAGCCTTGGGGGACAGTGGGATCCGGCCCACCTACATCCTTAGATGGACCATTGAACTGATCGTGGCCAACACCAAAACTGGTGAGGGAGACTAGCCCTAGCCCCAGGGCCTAAGGCAGTCCAAGCAGCAGTATCTGCCACTGTCCTCAGCTCTCTACCGAAAAGCACCAGGCAGACATCTCCCTTGTTAAAGGTTTACGTTTGCCCAAGAAGGCCCGGCAGGCAGCAGCAGACAAATCTCCCCCTTCCCTTTTCTTCTTAGAGCCAGCTAAACTGGGCCGGGGCAGAAAGCCCTGAATGCTTTGAGCAGTTGGGAGGTATAGGGAGGGGAGCCTGGGGGGCTGGGGAGGGATAGTGCAAACTTTTCAAGGTGAAAAGTTGGGGGTGGTGTTTAGTGATTCCTTCTCCTCGCGCCCTCTCTTCTCTCTCAGGACGGAATGCTCGCCAATTTTCTGCAAGCCAGTGGGAAGCAAGAAGGAGCTGGAGGCTCTTCAACTGCTCCACCTCCCTTGACTGGCCCCAGGTGGTTGAGTCCTGCTTGGGCTCACCTTGCTGGGCCAGCCCCCAACTCCTTCAGCTGTAAGTTGTGAATTCCATCTGGTAAGAGGGTGACACCCTGGAAGCTTTTGGGCCACACAGCCCTAGACTGGCCCAGTTGGAAGGCCTTTTTGAGGACCTCTAGTCCAAACCCCCTCCCACTAATAGAGGGAGAACTGAGTCCAGACAGGGGAGGAGGAGAACTGAGCCCAGAGAGGGGAGGGGCCGGGTACTCTTGCCTAAGATCGATCAGCTTAAGACTTGGCTGAACTGAGTCCAGTGTGAAAATGCTTAGCACAGTGGCCTGCACAGAGGAAGTGCACAATAAATGGTAGCTGCTGTTTATTATTGAACCCAAGTCTTCTGACTCCAAGCCCAGTGCTGTCTCCGCTATTATCTTCCCAAAGTATACGTCTTATACTTGCTCAGCAACCTTCAGTGGCTCCCTATTGCCTTCATGGTGAAGTGAAGGCTTCTTAGTGTGCCATTCAAAGATCTTTCTTACTCTGGCCCTACCTATCATGGTAACTGTGTCTCCTTTTCGTCCCTCTAACCTAATCCACTCTGGGTTCTGTGGTCAAACTGAATATTACACTGGTTCCTGTAAATACCTGTGGTTGTCTCCCTTTCCTTTTCTGTGTCATTTCCCAACCCCGAGCCACTTCCCTCATTCTCATGGACGCCTTCAGCACCGGATTCTCTTCTGCTTTGTGGAGCAATATCTGTTTCATTTGCGTGACCCATCTGATACTGCGGTTCCTTGACTCCAGTGATTTGCATTCTTCACTCCACTCAGCAAGCCATTTCCATTGCTCAGAGATGTTCCACCTCTGAAAGCTGATATCCCAGCATCCCACTCGGTGCCCACCGCCTCTTGTCCTCCTATTTCTCACCCTTGCATCCCATAACATCTGCTCTTTGCCTGCATCCTGACCTCCATCTCCTCCCCGCTTTCCCTTGCTTGCCGCAGTCCTGCTTGTGGTCAATCACTTCACTCATCATCAGCCCCCTCGGCTTTGCCCATCCTTTGGTCAAGTCTGCCTTGCAAATCCCCAGGCTGGGAGTGATCCTCCCTGCTTTGCCCCCCCCAACTCCTCAGCCTGGGTAGCTGAGCCCTGCTGGAGAAAGCCACAAAGCCCTGCGGATTGCTGCCACTGCAGAGGTAGGCGTTTTAATCTCGGGCCAGATCTCAGTTCTGCTTGTCTGAACTTGTACTTGTTTTCTGACCATTTTCTCTCCATTCCCTGACTATTCTAAACCCTTACCCTTACCGCTCACCTCAAGCCCTTCACCCTTTCCCATTTCACCCTAGCTTCCTCGAGCACGTGGAGGCATCCAACAGGGCCCCCTCGACCTGAGGTCCAGCCCTCGTGACCTGATCTGCGGCTGCAGCCAACCTTCTCGCCAGTCTCAGGATGAGGTGGCCTTGCCCTGCCTCAGAGCCCACTTCTCCACCTGGGCTCTGGAGCCACCTCTGCCAGCATTGATGGGGCCTCACCCCAGCTCTCCCTTGCTCTGCTGGCTCTTGCTCTTCAACTTAGGAATGTGTCTGAGTTTTTCTCATCTTAGCAAACAGCAACCACAATGACACAAGCAAAGTCTGCTTTGACCTTGCATCCCTTTGTTGGGTTATTACCAGCTTAGTGCTCTTTTCCCTCCCATTTCAAAAGAGCAGCCCTCACTCAGTGGTCTCTGTTTTCTCACTACCCTTCACTCCTCAACCTGGTGCTTACTGCAGGCATCTTTTTCCTAATGACTAAACTGAGGGGCCCTTGCCAGTCTCTATGTCTGTTGCATTAATGCTGTTTATCACTCCCTCCTAGAAGCTCCAGTGCTTATTATTAGCTTCCATAAACTGCTGAGGACCAAATCTCTTTAGCCCAGCCCTTCCCCCGACAATTCAGCTCCCTGTACTCAACTGCACGCTGAACATCTATTTCCCCTTGGATGACCCACAGGCACCTTACTATGACCAAAAGAGAATTGGTCAACTTATTCCCTACCCAACTCCAAAGTGATCTTCCTCCTCTGTTCCCAATATCACCTGCTGGTGGCACCATCTACCTTGTCCTGTTGACTCCCAAATACTTCCCAAATCTGAGATTTTGTGTTGCTGTGTCTATTCCCACAGTGTCTTCTTCCCTCTAGTAGACTAAGCTTTTCAAGGGCAAGGGCTCTGCATTAGCTGTCCATATCCCAGCACACCACGCGAATCCAGGCACTGCACAGGCCTCAGTAAATGTCATTGAATTGTGCTCTGCTGTCTCCTTGCCAGCAATGCTGTCCTTGGTGGGAGCTGACCGAGCCTGAGGAATGACTGAAGTGGGAGACTGGATGCCAAGACCTTCTTAGTACCCTGGTCCGGCTATTGAGTCCAGGAGTCTTTCTTGAACCCTTATGACACTGGGGGCACAGTAGTGCTTATAAGATAAAAAATGGGCCTTGTAGACAAACTTAGCCAAGGCAAGACCTCCAGGAGATGAGACTGGATGACACACTGCCCAAAGTAATGTGCTCTAAACTAGAAGTGACATGGATGGGTGGGAAAATGGGATGAGAGGCAAAAGGGCCTGGAGGAGTCAAGGATAGAGCATCAAAGAAGAGGCATTTGAGCAATTCAAACAGGGAAAATAAAGGAAGTTTCAAAGTGCAGAAGAAACATTGTGTATGTACCGGGGGGAGGGAATGAAAAGAAGTAGCATGGAGAGGTTTGGATAGGTGGCCTTCAAGGTACTTTCCAATCCTAAGTGCCTGCAGAGTGGAAGCTGCTGGTCTTGGAGAAGTCTGGACCACAGAGATCTTCTCCCAACCCAAGCATACCAGAGGGATGCGACACATGCCAGCAATAACAGCGGCTCATTTGGGTACGATTCCTTGTGCACAGATCCTGCCTTTCCCAGATAATCCAGTGAATCGAGACCTAATTACCCCATTATACAGCATGGGAAATAGAGGGGACGTGCCCAGGTATGCTGCAAGTCAGAGCTGGGGCCACAGTCCAGGTAGCCTATCCCGAGTCCTGTGCTCTTAGTTCACAATGCTTCGTGAAGTCGTACTATTGTGAAAAGCATCTGTTACTCAACACAGAACGTGGTTCCCCTCCCTCCAGACAAAAAGTAAGAGTTAGCACTGGGAGTTAAGTGTCAGGCATAGTGTTGTGTTTTTTGATAGCGTTGTTTCATGTAATTTGACACAGCAATCTAGGGAGGTGGAAGTAGGATGCTCTTTTACAGATAAGGCACTGAGGGTCTGTGGAGTGAAGTAGCTTAACCAAAAGTCACATAGTTTGTTGACAGTGGGACAGGGATCTGGGCCTGGGTCCCATGAGTCCCAAGTCCACCCTCTTTCCATCACCCTAAACCTGTGACCTTCCCGGTCCCCCTGAACTCTGACCAGGCACACCTGAGGAAGGAGAGGCATTTTAAGATTCCTGTCA
>VMDO01022571.1:0-33251 GCA_007922755.1 Pedetes capensis | reverse complement strand
CTATGATCTTTGATCTTCATCAGTAAATGTTTTAAATCCTCTTCATTTTCAGCAAGCAAAGTGGTGTCATCTGCATAACGCAGGTTGTTCATGAGTCTTCCTCCAATCTTGATGCCGCGTTCTTCCTCATAAAGTCCAGCTTCTCGGATTATTTGCTCAGCGTATAAATTGAAGAGATAGGGTGAAAGTATACAGCCCTAACGCACACCTTTCTGAACTTTAAACCATTCAGTGTTTCCTTGTTCTATTCGAACAACTGCCTCCTGGTTCATGTAGAGTATTTTATGTTACCTCATAATCAATGTCTCCTGGCATTGTTTCAAGTGGTTGTGAGTTTTCATTTTAAATTAGTCATCACATGAAATTTGGAGATCCTTCTTCCCATATTTTTTCATATTTTTTCCACAAAATAGATAATAGATCTGAATAGGATTTTTGTCTCATTTTTCCTATCATTAGAATGAGATGGATAAATGCTCAGAGAGATAGTATAAGAGATGAGAATCTACAAAATCCTTCAATCCCCTTACCTTGTCCTGACATACTGCTCGTTCTATTCAACAGAACTTCACTTTTCAAGGACAAATTTCAAGTTTCCATCAAGTGTTTCAAAGACAGAAATTAAGACTTCTAAAATTCTACTGTTTTATAATAGAATGAATTTAAAAGTGAATAAGAACTACAGTATCAAAATGTGTATGTTTATATATTGGAAATTCATTATTAGAAAAAACCTAGAAATACAAATTGAAAATAAATATATGAACCACATATTTCTGATATTTATTTCTATTAGCAGGAAATTTGTTCACTTGATGTCAACTTTTCTTTTACTATTTAATTTTCAGGATGTAAGAATTAAAACAACTTCATCAAAATATTACTAAAATGGTCAGTTTCCTTAATATAAAAGTAAAACCTATTCTACTTTAGCACAATAAAGTTTCACACAACTTTGAACACCACCACTATGAAATCTAAGATTATAAATGTGTTGCATATAGCCAATTTTGAAATTGTGTACATCAAGATAACAAGGAGTAGTTATTTACTCCTTGAAAGTATTGTGCAAATATTAATACACTTATCTGTGCTTGATTCAAATTCATTTTTAGAACAATATAATGCATTGTAACATGCTGATACTATCTCTTAACTATATGAACTATATTAATTTGGTATACAGTGGTTTTTGGCTTGACACAAAGCTGAAGTGGTCATGGCCCCCCTGAAATGAATGGGAAGAGCCATCAAGCCTCAAGTACACAGCTGAAATCAGCTCTGAAGTGCCAGAAAACCTAACTGGAGCTTGATTAATGGCATCACGTCAAGTGGGGAGATTGCTGAGTGTTTGGATATAGAAAACCCCGACCTTCCCTCTCCAAGGAGATTGTAAGACAGCAATAGAGCAATTCAGATGTATTTGTCCTTTTCCAAGGAAAAAAAAAAGTTTAGAGTATTTGAAAACACAGATAGGTTTCTCTGATTCTGTACATTTACAGAATGGGTAGATGGGTCAAACAGAGGTGACTGAACATAACACTTTTAAGTATGGAATACAAAGCTCTCAACTCAAAGCCTACAGTGATGGAAGGTGAGAGTAAAATCAGATCCATTGCTAACCAACTAAAAAGGCAACTTTGTGATATGTTACACTTTCTGAATTTGAGCTTATTAAAATAAAAATGTTTAGTGAAAGCCAGAAAATATTTAAAATTATAACCATTGAATATAAATTGGAAAAAGATAAAATTTAACAAAATATTGCTAGAAGGATTATGAGATAGAATGTACTGATATCTGAAGAGGAAATTAGAGTAGGGAAATAGAATAGAATAGGCCCATCATTTCTGTAAGAATGATAATCATGTATAAAATATTGGACTACTTAAAATGCTGAAATAATTTGGGACTGTATTCCTGTTTAAATAAACTCAGTAACATCGCATACTGTCCATCCAAGTTCGGCTTGGTTTCCACAGTTCTGCCAACATTTTTTTTCTTCAGTAATTTGGGATTGAACCCAGGGACTCATGCATGCTAGGCAAGTGCTCAAACACTGAGCCACATTTCCAGCTCCTCATTTATTTATTTATTTATTTATTTATTTATTTATTTATTTATTCATTCATTTTTTGAGAAAAGTTCTAACTAAACTGCACAGGCTGCCTCTGCCCTAGAACTCAGGATCATCCTGCCTCAGCCTCCCAAGTCACTGAAATAACAGACTTGCACTATGACAAATGTCTCTCCAAAAGTTCTTTGAGTGTTCCTACTTCTGACTCTTAGCATCACCCACTCCTATCTTCACAAAATCAATCATCTTCTGTATGTTTACTAAAAGTCTATTCTTCGTTTACTTCAGAATTACCTTTCATGTGAACCTGATTCCAACCATTCTATATTTTCAGAAACCAATCTCTTTCAAAATTGTAGTTTTTCCTCCATGCCCTCTGTGTGGAACATATTTCTATTCCCCTCTGAATTGCCAATTGTCTTTCTGGGCTCATCAGTTTTGACCTGTGTGTTTCAAGTATTTGCATGTCATTCAGATGGAGGGTGTCACCTGACAAAAAGCATAAAGCACCAAAGTATATTCTAGAGGTAGAAGTGCACTTTTGTAGCTCATATTCAAAGCCCTGATCGAAACTGGGTGAGAAGGATCTCAGAGAAATACATCCAGAGAAAGGCAGCAGAAGACTCACACTAATTTTCCCCCGAAAAGATGTCTCATATGGTAAGACTCTGCATAAAATTGCAAGAAATTTGTGTCAGGAAGGATATTGGAAATCTTGCCTCAGCAACTAGTGCTGTGGGCCATTAACCATATGGAAATCCTGTCTTCATACATGAGGGAAAATAAACCTGATAAACTCCTGGGCATGTGCAGCACTCGGTTGTTCCACTGCCAAAAGATAATTTATGTCAGTTGCAACAGGGGCATGAGATACTCTTTAATATTATGTTAGAGTTTTTGCGTATTTTTTAATTTGTAACATTTCTGTTAAGAGATTGCACAAGTGAGCCTCATAGTTCACAAATGAGAAAACAAAATGAATGGTGGCAGATTTTGCCCACAGAATCTGCTTGTGGAGATTTCTTTTACTTTATTTTTCACACCCCACTTTTCCAGCAATTGTGGAGGTGGGCTTGGGAATTGTTTCTCCACTTTCACTAAGACTTGTGAAGTAATTCAGGGAAAGAAACCTAACCAACAGCAGCTCTGAAACCAAGGCAAATAATGTGTTTCTTACATAATATCACCCAGGGTTCAAAATAATAGAGGCTTGTCTTTAGATGATTCTGATACCTGTTCTTATCATCAAGCTTGACCTTTTCATTTACTCTCTATAAAACAGGTCACTGAGAGTCCAGACAGTAGCCAGGCCACTCTCCTGGACAAAAGTTCTCCTAACCATCCCCTTCATAAGCAAAGTGGGCATACATACTGGGCCCTGTGGTTTGTCCTGATTGATGATTCACGGCAGAATGGGACTAGGCAAAATGTGAATAATAACAATTAATCTTTTCCTTTTCCATGAGTTGACTATTTGCTAGACATTTTACTTCCATAATCTATAATGCTCATAACTATTAGGTGAGGTAGATAATATCTAGGATTTATGGATTAGAAAACCACAACTCTGGAGGTTAATTAAATTCTTGGAGGTCACATACTGAGTAATTAGCAAGACTTGAATTTGAACCCAGGGGGAGAAATAGATTTTATCCACATGCACATGAGAGGATATGAAATAATCAAGAATGCTGACCAGGTAAAAAGCCTCTGATTCAAACGTAAAGAAATTCATTTCAAAATTGTGCCTGGATATTCATTATTACTGATAAATGGGAAAATAAGCAGACACATCCTCATGTGATCCAGAAAACAAGGAAAGGATGAGGACACTAAATCCTGAAGTAAGGATTCTGAGGTGAGTGAGTGGAGGCAGAGCAACAGTGTTGCTACATAGCACCTTGAGGATTTAGAAGAAAGATAAGGCTGCTCCTCCAATGCCGGAAATGCTTTCAACACTCACTCTCACTGCAGTGCTCTTGAACACTCTTCTTGCTTCATGTGGTCATCTGGTTGCATATTTCCTGAATATTTAATAACTGTGTTCATTTCCTATGACTGCCATAACAGATTACCACAAGATTAGTGGCTAAAAAAAACAAACAAATAAACACAAGGAAGCTCTTCTCTTGTAGTACTAGAGGGCAGAAATCCAAATAGCTATCACCAGAATAATCAAAATCAAAATGTTAGAAAGGTCATATTCTCTCCAGTGACTCTAGGAGAGAATTTGTTGTTATAGTCTGAACCTAAATTTTTCCCCGGAGGTCATATTGTTTTGTCCCCAGCTAGTGGTGCTGTCCTGGGAAGCTGGGAAACTGGGAGGTGGGCCTTTGGTGGAAATAGCTCCCTAAGGGTGAGTCTTTGGAGGTTTTTACACCAGAACCCAAGCCCTCATCTCCAGTCTGTTCTCGGTCCACTATGCCTTGAGGTCAACAGCCACAGGCACTGGCTTCATGGTCAGCATGCTTGTCCTGGAGCCATTATGGACTGATTCGCTAACTGTGAGCTCCCAATAAACTTCTTCCCTCTTAAGTTTGTTTGGGTTGGGTTTTCTGCTACAGTGATTACAGCTGATGGATATAGAAGATTGGTTCCAAGAGAATGGAGTTTTTACTTTGCAGAAACATAACCATGGAGTTCCTAGGCCTTTGAACTTGTTTTCAGTAGTTTGGAAGAGTTTGGACATATGGGCAAGAGACACTCTGGAGGGCTTGAGGGGCAGTTCTTATGAGAGTAACAAAAACCAGAATGCCACTCACAATAGAAATGCAGAATTGGCTCATAGTATTTTAGAGGAAAGTGTGGACTCTGTTGGGCATTGGACTAGAGGTCAACCATGTGATATTCTAGTAGAGATTTTCTCAATTTGGTCTGTGTCATAAAGATTTGAGATTGTCTGAATTAAAAGTTATTAACTAATTAACTCAGCAGAAGAAATATCATGAGGGTGGCAAGATGTCAAGAGCAAAGCTTGCTTACACCTTGATGCGTTCAGTAAGATTTATGGAAAAATACAGTAAAGGCACAAATACACAAAAAGTTCTGAAAACTATGTGGTTTAAAGAGAAAAAAGCAGTGACTTGTCTAAGGTTACTGAGACAGAGCTGATTTGGGCCAGGAGGTGCTATTTATTAAAGAGATAAGCTGCAGTGAAGGAAAGCCTTGACCTTTTCACTGGGAAAAAAGAAATTCTCTTGGGGCACGGAACAAGTAGCCAGACCCTTCTCATCTTAGTCTCTAGGGTGTGAAAAGGAGTGTCTGAAAAGCTGTCTCCCAGCACTCCTGAAAAGACGCTGCCCAGGAAATCATTTCTTAGCATGGACATACAAAGGCTACCACTGCGGCTGCAGTTGAAAATGGTGAATAAACCTCTTCTATGAATTTCTGCAAACTAGTCACTATTCTACCTTGAGAGTTTGGGATTTTATTTTTTCCTTGTATTTCTCCCTCCAACCAAGCTATACTCCCTCAGTAACAAAGCCCCAATGATTCTATAGTACTACTGTCTGCATCCTCTTGTCATCATCTGTTTTCATTGTTGACTGGACTAGAGGTGATCCATCAACACTGTCAGTGTGGTAAGATATTTAAAAAACTTATTTTCAGATGCTACTCAGAATGTGAGTTAAAGAAATTTATTGAAAGAGATGCAAATATATAGTTGGGATTGCCAGATATTCTGCTGTTATTATTTTGATTAATAGTGTTTTAATCTTATGAACTGTTTTAAAATAAACTTCAAGTGCAAATTATTATTTGTTACTTTTTTTAGAATACCAGGAGGAAACTTATAGTGTTATCCAAAATTTCATGGTAAGGGGGATGCAATATGAGATCTGTTGAAGCTTTGAAGAAAGCTATCTCCCTGTACAAATTGAGACTTTCTTCTTACAACATATCTTCATTTTCCCTCTCTCTCTCTCTCTCTCTCTCTCTCTCTCTCTATATATATATATATATATATATATATATATATATACATATATATGTATTTCATATATGTATATATATATTTCATTTCTGCACATCATTTTGTTGTATGCAAATGCTTATGAGATGAGATCTTGCATTTGGACACATAGAAGGTAAAGCAAAGACAGTGGCATAGAAGGTGAAGGCACAGAAGGGAAAGTTTTGTGGTCAAGATTTTTCTCTCTGGTGACAGTTTGATATGATGTCTGCTAAGATACATCTTGTGCACTATGTTCCTTCATTGAAATAATAAATTCAACACTTTCAGTGCTTATTATACATCAACATATGTTCTAAGTACTTCATATCTATTAATTTAATCAATATTCAAAACATCCCTATGAAACATGTTTGTTTTTCCATTCTATGGAAAAGAAAATGGAGATAGAAGGAATTATTGGCAAAAATATCATTGTTTGCAAATGGTCATCAATGTTCACTATAAAACTCAATCTTTGCTAATGCTATAAATCTTATCACTTCCAACTAATTCCACATATTTTAGAGTAATTAATGTAATATCAAAATTGACTCATTTGAACTATATAATGTTGAATACATTATCGTTAGTGCCTCCACTCACTCACCTCAGAATCCTCATTTCAGTTTTTAGTGTCCTTCTCATCCTTTCCTTGTTTTAGGGATCAGGTGAGGAAGTGCCTGCTTATTTTCCCATTTATCAGTAATGATGAATATCCAGGCACAATTTTGGAATGAATTTCACTAAGTTTGAATACATTATTTTTAGTGCCAGCAATAATGTATTCAATGTTATGTACTTATGTTGCTACTTGAATTTAATTTTCCATCCGTAGGAACTTCGCAGCTTATACATTAACTATAATAAGAATGAAGAGTCCCTAATGCATTTTTTGTCTAAGAAAAATAGACAAATTCTGATAGTCTTGAAGGGCTGAATATATTTCATATGCTTGATATATGCGCGCCTGTGTGTGTGTGTGTACTATGTCTAAATCTACATCTAGACAGACAAAAAGAAGTAGAAAGATAGGAAGAGATAAACACAGAGGCAGAAGCATAGAGATTAAGAAAACTATCAATTCTTGACAACTAATAGAAAAAACTATTTTTATCCAAAGCAAGCAGGGAAATTATTTGGTTGTTGATTAACTAAATATTTAGGTAAGACAAAATTCAAGATATATGATGCATATATGCCTCATTTTCTTATTATTTAGACATAAATAAATAGTCATTTGCTAGCATCTTGAAATAGAGTTGTGTGTTTTTCTCTAATTCATGAGTCACAGAAGTCCTAGGATATACCATACACCCAAAATCTAATATATAACTTATATTTTCATTACTGTGGAATGAAATAAAAGTATAAAACACATGAAAGAGAAAGTAATTTGAATTTTTTTATATTCTAAATATATAAATATTTTCAAAATATTTAAACATTTTAAGGATTTTACATTTTTGTAATTTGTATTATTCCATTATTTTTAAATTCAAATTTTATTTTTATTTTCAGCAACTGGCTTTTGTTATTTCCAAAATGTTCAGTGCCATTTCTAATTAAGACTATAGTAATTTCCATTTTCTGTTTAATTTTTACTTATTTTCCTAAGAGTCATCTAAATGTGTGTTTACAAGGAAAATTGAAATCAACTGCATTTGTCATAAACAGATTTGTGATAAGTAACATATCCCTTAGCACGTTACTTACCTGGTAACAGCAGGAAAAATCACGTATATAAAACTATAACTTATGGTAGGAAAAAGTTAGATCCTACATAGACTTAGTAAAATTGTTCTCTTTATAATCCTACTATAGCTGAAAATAACTTTGTAATTATGGCCTTTATGAAGAGTATTCGTAAGTAGTTGTAAAGAGTAATGAAAAACTACAAGCCAAAATTTAAAAGATGTATGAAGTTATATTAAAAGATAACTACTTCATGAATTTATATTCTGGAAATAAAAGGGAAAGGATACAGAAAAAATTTATTACCGATACTTATTATTGTTAAGTACTGTCAACTTAGGTCTGACTCAGGGTGACCTGTGCAACAGAATGAAACACTATTCAATGCTGTGCCATGCGCACAATCTTTTTTATGTTTGCAGTCATTGTGTCAATCTATCTAGTAGTGGGTCTTCCTTTTTTCACTGACTCACCACTCTCTCAAACATAATATCCTTCCCTAGGGATTGGTACCTCCTGACGACATGTCCAAAATATGTAAGAAATAATCTAGCCTTCCTTGCTTCCAAGGAGCACTGTGGCACTTCTAGGATGAATTTGTTGGTTCTTTTTGCAGTCCATGATACTAGGTCCTTGCAACCTATTAAATGTTTGAAGACTTAAATTATTGGTTTAACTACTAAGCTATAAAAATAAAAAGGGAATTATTAATAATTAATGATATATAATTAAACATTATGATAAACAGCCTAAAAATAAGATATAAAATTAGGAAATACAATTTGTATTTTTTTCCTTTAAAGTAAATAATTTACAGAGATCCAGGAAAAAAAAAACCAGTCATTTAGACAGCAGTTCAGTATGCAAATATTCATGCTCTGGGTTTCAATTTCCTAAGTCCAACACAGGATTCAATACATCAGCTGCCAGTATGTGAAAAAGTATTCAAAATCACTAATCATCAGAGAAATGCTAATCAAAACAAACAAACAAAATTTTTAGAATGACTATTACAAAAAACACAAGATAGTAAATTTTTTGAGGATGAGGAGGAAATAGAATTCTTGTACACTATTAGCTGAATTGTAAAATGATATAACCACTATAAAAATATATGCAGCTTTGTCAAATATTAAAAATTGAATTACCATAGGATACACTGCTGGGTATTTTTCTAAAAGAAAAAGTAAAAATCTCAAAGAGATATTTGCACAAAAATAAAACCCAAGATGTGGAAGAAACCAGAATACCCATGGATAGATGAATGGGTAAAAAAAAAAAGTATGTTACATGCATATCACAGATGATTATCCAGTGGTAAAAAGGAAGGACATTCTGTCATATGTTATAACATGGATAAACCTTGAGGAGATAAATACTACTTAGCTTAGGTGGCTATAGTAGTCAATCTCATAGAAACAGACAGTAGAATAATGGTAATCAGAGGCTAGGGAGAGGATAAAAAGGGAGGAGTTGTTTCTTGATCATAATGAATCAGTTTGGGAAGATAAAAAGTTTCTGGAGATAGATTTAAAGCAATGTGAATATACATAACTGTTGGGATTTTTAAAATGGACCCCATAACTAGGGTCCCTCATACTAGCCTGTGGGACTGACCTTTAGGTGACCCCAGGGCCACATTCCACGCACTCACTCCTACCCCTCCCATTGAGTGAGCAAAGATGGCCCCTGACCCGCCTGACCAGGCTCAACCACCTCAATTTTGCTTGGTTACCCCAGCACCGCAGTTAAATAACTGCCCCTACCTGGCAGGTATGACAGTTTACCTGCTGTATCTGTCAGGAATGTGCCATGATTGGCTAACCCCAGTACACACCCCTCCTGCAGGACCCTATATAAGCAGAGCCGCAGACCCCACTTCAACCCAGCACTGTTTTCCTTCACTCAACTGCTGCCCGGACCCCATCACCTGGATCCAACACTCCCCAATCCAGCGGAAGATCTCCAAGCAAGCCAATGAGACCAGGGGCCCTGAAGCACAAAAGGCTACAAGCAAGCCATGAAGACCCTCCCAATTCCTCCCTTGGGAAGGAGGGAGGCAGAGAAAGTGAGCTGCAAGAATCAAGACTGCTGGACCTCTAGCACAGGGGAACACCAAATGCTTGTAGCTGTGCCTTTAAGGCTGAGCTGTACCACCAGTGAGCCTGAAGCATAGAATGTGAAGCCATGTTTTCAGAATTTGATGATTAATTGAATATTCTTATCTTTTAGTTTACTCGTTCTCAGTTTACTCACTAGAGCTAGCACTTGAGCACTTGACAGGGGCTGCTTGGTGGTTGCACACCACTTGGGGAGTAACCCAATAAACTTTCCCTCTCCTGCTTCCCACAGAAGGTCTCCCAAGGTCCTTCTTTGGCACCTCCAGCCACTACACCAACCCGGTCCAGTGGGTCCCCAATACCCACTTGGTGTCAGGGCAAGGCTCTGACATCTGCCGGGCCTGAGCCAAAACCCGACACATAACAATATAAACTGTACATTTAAAATGGCTAAGATGGTAAATTTTATGATAGTATTTCATATACAAACATAGCAATGTATCAGCAAGATAACTTTGGCCAAGCAATTACTTCTCTCAGCCTCCTACTTGTTATCTGTACAATGATCATGATAATAACTATGATGAATATTTGTTAAGTTTAATTAATGAGATGATATATGTAAGAGACCTCATACAATGCCTGTCACACATAAAAGTAATAGAAAACAAAGAAAAATAAAAAGCTAAACAGTTTAAATTGGAATTCAAAAAACTTTACTCAGAAAATAATGTCTTCAATAAGTAACACCTGTGCTTCCATATGTCAGTTTACTTCCAGTAGCAGAAAGCAGTGACTCTCAGGAGATATTGGGAGAACATCTTTTAATATGAAATTTTATTATGGAATTGGGATCTTCATTTCTACTGTGATTCATTCTGGCCTCTGGACACTTGGACCAGGCTCTGATTTCTTTTTTCTTTATAATAAAGGGAACATTGAAATAAAAGTGTCACCAGTGGTTGTTGAAGTAATCAGAAGCAAATAGGCAGTGTTTCCCAGGATAGCTCCTTATTTAGTTACTCAGCCGTGATAATGACTTAATTCAAATAACAATGGCACTCAAATAAAAAATGTGTGTTTGGGAGGTTAGGCAAGCATTTAACTATCAAAAACAAAAACAAAAACAAAAACAAAAACGAAAGAAAGAAAGAGTTAAAAAGCAAAATTCTACTTGCATAATTTGTCCATCTTCTCACATGCTGTTTTTATATTTTAATTTTTTATTGCCCTCACTACATCCCCATATGGGAGCATCCCATGCTTCATTGCCTCATTCTATTAAAACTAAAGTCAAAAAAATTGTAAAGCCATTTCACCTGTATTACTCTTTCCCTTTTCAGATTCCAGATTCCAAGGCTGATTAGTACTCAGACAGTGAGTTGTGTGTGTGTGTGTGTGTGTGTGTGTGTGTGTGTTTTCAATGTGCTTGTGTATAGATGAGTTTAGGAGAGCTCAAATTATTTGCTATATCTAGCCTCTCTATCTATATCTATATATCTATATCTTTATACATCTCTATCTCTATCTATCTATCTATCTATCTATCTATCTATCTATCTATCTATCAGCATGACACAATTGACAGACTAAAAATAAGTTATGAATTAATTTTTATCTGTTTAGATATTTGTAAATGGATTAAGAAGGCAATTCATTGGGATATGTGTGCGGTCACTTAGGAGTCACTCTCATTTATCTAGAACCCTCATTTTTCAGATCATTTGAAATGCTAATTACAAATTGTTTCTGATTGTTCTGACAACCTAGGTAGTGACCCTAGGGTAAGAAGTCACCATTTGAATATATATTTTCTCTAATGAAGTTTACACATTCAGACACCAAGGGAAAAGGACGAACAGAGCAGTACACAGGCTGTTTTTCTCTTAGTGTTTAAAGTGGTAAAAATGAACAACAGAACAAAATGAAACAAAAATGGATGGACATACAAGGAGATATATATATATAGATATATAGATATATATAGATATATACATATATATAATACACATATACATATATATTATATATACAAGTATATATAGTATACATACAAGGATATATATATATATATATATATATATATATACACTTATACCTATATTGTTAGGTAAATGAATATATTCACATTCAAAATATACAATTACAACAATTATACTTTCATGACTCCCTAAGGAGATTTTCATGAATTAAAAATACCTTGCTGAGATAGATATTTAAAGATGTCATTCACAATATCTCTTATATTTGCAGATCAAAATGGCATAAAGTAGTGAAATCAAAATATGTGAGTTACAACAGTGGTCTATGGCCTCTTAGGAACCAGATCACCTGGCATGACATGAGCAGTTGGCAAAGTTTCATCTGTATTTACAGCCGCTCCTCATCACCCACATTACCACTTGAAATCTGCCTTCAGTTAGATCAGACGTTGGGGTCAACTGAGTTACAAAATGTCAAGCCATGTTTTCAGAATTTGATGATTAATTGAATATTCTTATCTTTTAGTTTACTCGTTCTCGGTTTACTCACTAAAATTCAGTTTATTCCTAAAAGAGAACTCCAGTCCACAAGCATGACTGCCTGATATGAACGGAAATGCTAACTTGAGTTGCAGAAAATCTTATTTATTAAACAAAACCTCCTGTGTGAACAAAATATCTGATGTATTTTTCCTGATATCTCATTCATTACCAGTTATCTTCTCCCCACAGAAGCAACTGTCTAATCATCCACTATCCTGATACCTGACATGATAGTCTAATGCATTTCTGTATTCAAACATGAGAAGAAACCTTTCAAAACCAACAATAGGTAAACAGATGTCCAATAAATCCTTTAGACCATTGGGCTTGAGAAAAAAGAAACTTTGTCCTCACTTGCCTTCCATCATTTTAATATGGTGAACAAAGGAACAAAAGCCCCACATCTGACAGCACTGTCATCTCTCTCCAACTCAGTGAAAGCACACATTTTCCAGGTTTCCTGGCTGTGCATTAATGAGGAAATTGTCAGAGGGAAAGAAAGAGGGAGTTCATGGTTCTCAGCTCCATATGTCAGTTCTTCAGCTACCTACCCACTTCATTATGGCTTCTAGAAAATATGCTCCAGCCATTAGTAAATGGTAATTTAGAGAATATTTATGATTTTACTCTATTATTTAATTGACCCTCCCAGTAATTTTCATTGAGATTTGGGGCATGGATTGGCTTTTCTAATATTGCCGACAGCTTCCCTTATCTTCAAATGTCGACATATGTTGGCAACAAGCCACCTCTAATTATTTCTCATTACTTTCCCCTTCTTTTAGCATGTCCTTACTGTGCGGAGCTTTGCCAATAGCTGACAAAAGCCAAATGGAAAAGAGAAAAAGAGGAAGATGCTTTGATGGGTTATCTATTTCAGCAGCACAGTGGCATCGCTCTGAGCCCTACTGGAGTTTCCTTGTCATCAAAGATTGTACCTGCTGCCTGCAATCTTAAACACAGGCAACCTGCTGCTGGGCAGCTCTGCTGTTGCCAACTCTCATGGCCATCGACCCATCTCACAAGGAGAAAGAAAAGGAAAAGTTACTCCTATTTATCTAAATGCACATATACAAAAAAGAGTTTTCCATCAGTTTTTGGGCTCTGTGAGTCTAAAATGTTATGAAAATGAAATAACTGATTCTCATTTATTCAGTGAATCATATTGAGTAATTTCTTTATGAAAACACTAGGTCAGACACTTGAGGATGAATCACCTCCAAAGTTAGCTAATTGAAGTCTCTGCTCAGAAAACTTCTATAATATCATAGAGAAGATGAAGGTTAAATGATAATAATGAAGAAGATGATACCAATGACCTAAAAGAGGTGCTGAAATAATATACTTAGGAGTTCCAAGAAAAAGAAATCAGGGCCTAGATAGTGTTTGAGAAAATTGGGACACTGTATGAATTTGTTCTATATTTAGAAAGATTATTAGATTTTAAAAAAGAAGAAAGGAAGGAAGAAAGGAAGAAAGGAAGGAAGATAAGAAAGAAAGAAAGAAAGAAAGAAAGAAAGAAAGAAAGAAAGAAAGAAAGAAGTAAGGGAAAGCCAGAGAGTAGATGGGAGGGAGGAAAGGAAGAAGGAAGTATGGAAGGAAGGTAATAATTGGCTAATGAAAGAGAATGGAGTGGTTTTATAAAAGCTACATTAAACCTAGTTAGAATCTATGTTAATCTTACCAATAAGTAGACTCTTAAAAAAATTACCTAGCAGCTATGGGTCATGCCTATAATCCCAGCAGCTCAGGAAGCAGAGGAAAGAGGATCTCAGGTTCAAGACCAGAGGCAGTCTGCATACCTGACTCAAGATAAATAATTTTTAAAAAACTGACTGGAGGTGTATCTTAATGGTGGAGTACTTGCAACATACCTGTAAAGCCCTGGGTTTAAATCTCAATATTTCAAAAGCAAAAAAATATTGATTATATAGTAGTTGAGAGTAGAATAGTGACTACCAGAGACTTCAGAAAACAATCGAGGGTGGAGAGAGAAAAATTGGTCAACAGATACAAAGTTATCATTTAATGTAACAAATATAGTGTTCTATGGCACTACAGTGTGGATGTAACCATCAAAAATATTATATTTCTGAAAACAAGTTAGAAGAGAGGAATTTGAATGTGCTCCTTTTAAAACGTGAAAAACAATTGAGCTGTTGGATATGCTAATTACTCTGAGTTGATCACTGCACAATGTACATATGAATCAAAACATCACATTGCATCTTATAAATAGGTATGAACATTATGTGTCATTCAAAAAATTAAAAGTAGTTAAAAATAAAAGCATAATATCAAGAAAAAGAATCTAGGTCAAATGAAAGGATATTGTTAGAAGTCAGGCCTGGAAAATAGGTGGGAACCAGATTATAAAAGATATCTATTATAATGCCAAGAAGCATGAATTTCATTAAGAATGTGAAAAAAGTTTTTGTATAATATCATATCATACTGGATAAACACTGATTAATGAGAGAAAATTATGAGCAATACTGGCAGCAATAGGAAAAGATGTGGGTATGTGAGACACTATTAGCAAGGGTGAGAAACAGAAGGAACTATTTGTAACTGCCCAGGACATGAGAATGGCACTGGGAAAAGCCTTAGTCAGATGTAAGACTGGGGTGTTCATTAGGAGCTAGTGACAATGTGGATGGGAGAATCAAGGGAAAAAAAATCAAACAACTGAACACATGGTGCCTGCCTATAATCCCACTGACTCAGGAGGTAGGGACAGGAAGATTGCAAATTCAATCAGACCCTTTCTCAATCTCAAATACAAAGTAAAACAATGGACTGGGGGAGCTGCTCAATGGTAGAGCACTTGCAAATCATGCATGAGGGCCTGGGTTCACCCCTCCAATACTACAGAAAAATGAAACAAAACAAAACAAAAGAAAACAGGATGGAAGAAAGAAACAATCACAGTTTTTGTATCCTGCTGGTTTTTTTCCACTAACTCACATAGATAGGAACTCCTTTATCTGCACATCACACAAAAATACTCTTTGTGGTTCAATGGTTAGGAAACATGAATTTGCTGCCTTACTGTAACTTGGAAAAGAATTCAGTATCCCTTCTACACTTTGACCAAAAACTGTACAGGGCTTTTATATTCTGAAATTCTGTTAACCTAGAATAGAAGTCCACCACATGGCTGTCAGTTTGCTGTACTGTGGGGGCTTTCATGTTGCTGTGATGCTGAAAACTATGCTACCAGTATTACAGATACCAGCAGGGTATGCTGGACAGCTTTCAGCTGAGCATGCAGAGTAAGACAGACTAGGGAATAAGACTTGGCAGCCAATACCCTAACAATTGTTGTTGTTAGGTGCTGTCGAGTCAGTATCCAACTCATAGCAACCCTCATAGGGTTTTCCATGGCTGAGTGCTTCAGGATTGCCTTGGGAGTGGATTGCCAGGCCCTTCTCCCATTTTTGGGGTGTGTGGGAATTGAACTCCGGGCCTCAGAGCCTGCAGTGCAGCACTCTACCCACTGAGCTAAATCCCAGCCCTAACAATTAGCCATTGAAAATCTTATGAATAGCAGAGAAACATTGTCAGATATACTGCTAGAAAATGAGCACCACAGGTTGGAAGCATTCAAAAGATAACTAGAGAAAACTGCCTACTCAAAGTAGAGTCTACCATAATGCCAGAAATAAAATCCCAAGGACCTACATTTGCTAAGGTGGTACAACTTAAAATGAGGAGGAACAACTGTAACATCCACTAATAATTGAAATGTAGAATATATGTAGTATGCATACAGGAATAAAATTGACTACATTCATGGAGAGATAATGGAAAAGCTCTATATCAAATGTTAGAACTAGACCAGGTATGGATGGTGGATCAGACCATGAACTGCTCATGTTTAGGTTCAAACCGAAACTGAAGAAAATCAGAATAAGTGTATGAGACCCAAGATATGACCTTGAGTATATCTCACCTGAGGTCAGAGATCACATCAAGAACAGGTTTGATGCATCAGACAATAATGAAAGAAGACTAGATGAGCTATGGCACTAACATCAAAGACATTATTCATGAGAAAAGCAAAAGATTACTAAAAAATATTTAAAAACAGGAAGAAAAGCCCAAAGTATATTTCAAAAGAGACTCTGAAACTTGCTCTTGAATGTCAAGCACCTAAAGTGAAGGAAAGACATGAAGTGAAGGAACTAAACAGAAGATTTTGAAGGGCAGTTTGAGAAGACAAAATCAAATATTATAATGACATGTGCAAAGAGTTGTAGATAGAAAACCAAAATGGAAGAACATAGTCTGTTTTTCTTAAACTTAACAAATTGAACAAAAATTCAAGCCTCATGTGGCAATAGCGAAAGATTCCTCAGGTAAAATATTAAAGGACATTGTTGTTGTTGTTCTTAGGTGCCGTCCAGTCAGTATCAGACTAATAGCTACCCTCTTGACAACAGGGGAAACACTATTGTCAGTGCTTCTCTGCTGTTCCTAGGGTTTTCAATGGTAGATTGATTTTTGGGAGGGGGTTGCCAGGTCCTTCTCCCAGCCTACAGCTTCTGGTGTTCTCAGGCGGTCTCCCATCCAGGTACTAACCAGGCCCGATCCTGCTTAGCTACCGAGATCTGACGGGATCAGATGCCACAGGGCTATAGCTGCAGGCATTAAAGGACATAGGAAACATCAAAGGAAGATGGAAGGCACAGAGTCATTATACCAAAAAGAACTGGTGGATGACCAAGCATTTTATGAGGCTTAATATGATCAGGAATCAATGGTACTGAAGGAAGAAATGCAACCTGCCTTGAATAAAATGGTGAAACACAAGCCTCAAGGAATTGATGGAATACCAATAGAGATGTTTCAAAAAACAGATGCAGCACAGAGGTGCTAATTTGTTTATGCCAAGAGATTTGGAAAACAGCTACCTGTCCAACTGACTGGAAGAGATCCATATTTATGTTTATTCCCAAGAAATGGGATCCAATGGAATGTGGAAATTATCAAATGGCATCATTAATATCAAATGTAAGCAAAATTTTGCTACAGATCATTCAAACAGGAGTATATAGTCAGGGGACTGCAGGAACATCAAGCCAGATTCAGAAGAGGGTGTACAACAAGGTATATGATTGTTGATGTCAGATGAACATTAGCTGAAAGCAAAAAATACCCAGAAACATGTCCGTCTATGTTTTATTGATTATGCAAAGGTATTGCGCTGTGTGAATAATAACAGATTATGGATATCATTGTGAAGAATAGGAATACCAGAGCATTTAATTGTACTTATGAAGAATTTGTACATATAACAGGAGCCAGTTATTTGAACAGAACAATGTAATACTGCCTAGTTTAAAGGCAAGAAGGGTGTGTGTCAGGGATGTTTACTTTCACCATACCTCTTCAATTTCTCTGCTGAGCAAATAATCTGAGAAGCTGGATATTATGAAGAAGAATATAGCATCATGATTGGAGGAAGACTCATTAACAATCTGCATTATGCAGATGACACAACTCTACTTCCTGAAAGTGAAGAGGATTTGAAACATTTACTGGTGAAGATTAAAGAACACAGCCTTCAGTATGGATTGCCCCTCTACATCAACAAATCAAAAGCCTTACAACTGGTTCAGTAAACAATGTCATGATAAATGGAGAAAAGATTGAGTTTGTCTAGGATTTTGTTTTACTTGATTCTACAATCAACTCCTGTGGAAACAGCAGTCAAGGAATTCAAAGACGCATTACATTGGGATAAGCTATTGTAAAAGACCTGTAAAAAGTACTGAAATATAAAGATGTCACATTGAAGATGAAGGTGTGCCTGACTCATGCCACGATATTTTCAGTCGCATCATATGGTTGTGAAAGCTGGACATTGTATAAAGGACACAGAAGAATTGATTCTTTTGAATTACGGTGCTAGAGGTGAACATTGACTATACCATGGACTACCAAAAGAACCAACAGAAGAAGTGCAATCTAAAAGAAGTACAACCATAGTGCTCCTTGGAAGCAAGGATGGCTACACTGCATCTTATATATTTTGAACAGGTTGTCAGTTGGGACCAATCCTTGCAGAAGGACATCATGTTTGGGAGAGTGTCAGGTCAACAACACACAAAAAAGAAGGATCCTCAACTAGATGGATTGATACAGTTTCTGGAACAATGGGCTTAAACATAAAAAGGATTTTGTGACTGGCACAGAATCAGAGAATGTTTCATTCTGTTGTACACAGGCCCACTATGAGTTGGATACAACCCCATGACATCTAACATCAAGGATAGAAGGAAGGGCCCCTTTGTAAGAACTCATGAACACCAAAATTATTTTTTTGCCAGTTATTGCTTATCATTTAGTTTGTGAAAACAAAATATATTTAAGTAACATTTAATTTAAGTGGCCAAAAAAATTAGGTGGCAGGGGAAAAAAGATCCATGACAGTATGTCTCCTAGATATTTCATCTTTATTTCTTGACCTCTACATTGAAAGATAAAGCCACTTGTTTGAACTGGTAATGGTCGAGGTACCAGAATGGATTGCACGTAATTTAACATTTGGAGATTAGTTAAGGGAGGGAGGGTGGCTGGTATGGGTTAACTGATTACAAGAATTTTTTCTTTTTTAATATGAATAGCATTTATAGAAGGACTATATCAATATCACTCTCCATATTTTTTTCATCCCAATTTTTACTGTCAATCCACCACCACAGTTCTTTACTGGTAATAGGAATCATGAGGATAATGTACCATAGCATTAACAAGAAAACTCAAACCGTGGCCAGTTAAATTATTTGTGGCATATTAAGTGTCCTTGCACGGATTGGAGATGATCAGCCCCAGGTCTAATCTTACAATGTTTCATATGAAGTGAGCTCAGAAGAACTGTTCCTAATAGGATATCAGTAGGAATATTCTTATTACTGATAAAATAAACCAGAACTGTGACTCAAATCATTTCATGTATGATTTTCCCCCTTTCATAAGATCTAGGGGCTGATGATATGTCCTTATGTTTTTATCTTCCTTTCTTTTTTCATTTTTTTTATTATTTCTTTATTTTCTGATTTTTTTTTTTTTGTGGTGGGGCTGAGTTTGTGGTGGGGCTAACATTGTTTTTCATTAATCCTCCCAATTCAGAAATTGGCATACATTCATTCAAATGAGTCTTTAAAGTTGTATTAGATCCAAATTAGACATATGTGAATTAAGGTAAGACTTTTGTTTGTCAATTGGATTTATTGGTGAGAAATATTAAGCTTGTTAAAAGAAATGGGAAAAACAAATCTAGTATGAAATGATTGGAATGCATTTTGTCTTATCACCTTTTGATGTTTTTCATAAACGTAATGATGTCTTTTTAAAATTGCAAAGCTATTGCAAATCATCTTATGCAGCTTATGTGTTTATAGTAACTTCCCTTATTTGCTTGCATATTGCATTCTTTTATTTTCACCTGATATTTTAAATATTTTCAATAGCCTGACAGGTTTTTAGTAGTGAGGAAATGATAGGTAAAGACTGATAGGGTAGTGCCCTAAACAGGAAGAAGGATTGGTCAGAGGCAGAGATATTAAAATAATAATTCCTGTGAATTATAATGACAAGTATATAACAGGGTATAGTGGTGGTCAAAAGAGAAGGGAAATAAGAGGTTGAGATTTAGCTCAGTGGGTAGAGCACCACTCTGCAGTCTCTGAGGTCCCTGGTTTGATTCCCAGCACTGCAAAAATGGGAGAAGGACATGCCATCCACTCCTGAGGCAATCTAGAAATAATCAGCCATTGAAAACAAGGATTGCTATGAGTCAGACAAAACTCAACAGCACCTAACAACAACAGCAACAACAACAAGGGAAATAAAACAATAACTTTCAAAGAAGATGCTCTGGTTATAACTTGAAAGATAATTAAGATATCACTTTCGGTGGCACCTACCAATAACAATGAAAGATAAATTTCATGCAGATGGAGGAGCTTGCCCAATCTGAAGTCAGGGAGATGGCCTGAAGATCTTATGGTGGTCTCAGTGGCTGGTCTGGAGAGAGCAAATAAAGATAACAGTATAAGTTAACACTTTTCCCCCCCACTGAGCTGCAATAACAGTTCCTTTGCTATTTATTTGTTTATTTATTTATTCATGTATTTATTTGTTTATTTTAAAATTTTCAGATGGGGTCTTTTAAGTTGCGCAGGCTGCGTCTGGCCTTGAACTTACAAACCTCCTGCTTCCACCTTCTAAGGGCCGGGTTTACAGGCTTCCACCCCAGTTCTGGCTTAATTCTTTTTTCACTGCTTACCTTTGCTTGGATGTAGCATTCCATTAAGCACTAAAAGATTCTTTGGTTTGCTGTTTTTAAAACACACACAAATGTACAGGCAAAATGATGTACTTTATCTGTGATGAGAAATGCATGATGTTAATTCCTTTTTAACACTTGAGAGAAACTAGTCTTTAAAACACTTTTACTCATCTTCCCTTATTGGGTAATTTTAAATAAAATGAATTAAATCAAGCAGTGTTTTTGAAAATCAAAATTCAAGACACTAGACAATTCATGAAATGTCTATGCTCTTTTATTTTCAAATTAGGGAAAAGGCATATTATATTATTCTCTTTGGAGTAATAAATACACTTCTAACAGTGGGTACTATTAAGTTTACATGGACAACTCTATTTTCTTTGTTCTAACCTACAACATGTCTACCTCAAATTAGAAAAGAAATTTGGAGATATACTTGTGTCTCTCATGTATTATTCCTTCTGTATCTGTGCATGTGGTATGTGTTAGGGTGTACCTCTACACATGCTAAAGTGCAAGTGACACCACTGCCTAGGCAAAAACATTAGGCAGCCTTAGCCAATTGTTTTGAGTGCACTTAGCATAAACAAGGAAAAACAATGTGACCATATAATATTAGTGAAAAAGGCCCACTTTTGCAAATTATATAAGTAAAATCAACCTACTGACACACAATATTATCCTTTTATTTCTCTGAAGGAAGTAATTACATTTAATTTGGCAAAATTGGCCTTTCATTGCTAGGTAACGCATAGACTGTTAGCTTCTTGAGTCCATGACTCTCATTTTCTGCTATATCATTCATAATTTCAAACATAATGCTCTATATCTGTAGGTATTTAATTGATATTTAATTCATATTATATTTTAAATCAATACAGAGGTGAGTTTGTCCTAAGTCAAATTATAAAACCTAGCTTTGATACCCTCAATTATTTCTATTTTTATAATATTAATTATATAGAGAATTATATGAGCAATAGCATTCATATTTCTCACTTGAATGCACAATGGTATTTAGAAGTTGTGGTCTGTGACCCACTAGGGCTTTTTACAGAAACTAAGAAAGGATGGTCCCACTTTAGTTCTTTGTTTGGATTGCCCAGAACAGATACTCAGAACAGCTGCTAACTTCTCTAAAAGCAGTGACATAATCCAAAGTAGGGTTTTCTGGAATGGTTACAGGAATATCTGCCTTTGAAAAGAATAAGGGGGGTTTGTGTTCAGGCAAAAGATGAACACTTAAAACAAGTTCAAATTAAGATGTGTAAGACTAATTTGAGAACATTCTGCCAGATAACAGTCATTTTATTGGAAAGAATGCAATTACTAATAATAGAACATACAATAATCATGAAATATATTTCAAAAATAAGTAAAAATGCATTTATCTTTGGTCCTGTACTTGGAAAATAAATTAAAAAACAATTTTGAAAAGCATAGTCTTTGCAGTTTACAAAAGAAACAAGAAACCAAAAGAGCCATGGGTTTCAAACTTGACTCATCCAATCACTGTAGACTTTTTGTAAGATATTTTGTATATCTACCTCCTTTGAAACCAGTGGTAATATTTCTTCTTGTTAGGGTTTGAGTCACGTCTAACTCATAGTGACCCTACATACAACGGAATGAAATACTCCTCAACATTGTGCCATGCTTGTCACTATGTCAGTGCTTCTCTGCTATTCATAGGGTTTTCAATGGCTGATTGTTTTTGTAGTGGGCTGCCAGATCCTTTTCCTGTTTCGGCAGTGCTGGAGATTGAACCCAGGGCCTCCGAGAATGCAGAGCAAGTACTCTACCAACATAGCTAAATATGAACCCCAATATTTCTCATGAATATTAAATGATATAAGGTATGCAAAATAATAAAATACATAAAATGCTCAATACCTGCCAGCTATTAATATTTTTGTAAATGTTGCTAATGTTATTGAACTTCAACTTGTCTTAAAGTTTAAGCAAATAATTTTATACAAATTATGGACTTCAGAGATTAGAAGAAATTAAACTTTGAAAATAATCCTACATGTATTCCATGACTCATCCTTTTATCCCCAAAGTATGATAATAAATATAGAAGCATCATCCAGAATGTAGGGCCTAACATACACAAGAATTCGTTGATTTCATTCCAGTTCCTTCATTAGTTTTCAGTCAGTACTCCCTCAACACTCACAAAATCTCCATATTGTAAATGTATCTGTGATTCAGATTACCACCTAAATACTATAATCTCTATGTAATTGTGTTTACAGTATAGTTCTAAAAGGATGAGATAAATATTTCTTTTAAAAGTGAGGTCTTCGTCTTAACATAAAGGTAAGAAAACTGGACTAATTTATGTTCCTTTTTCCTGCACCATGCCCTCAGAGGTACATTTTCTTTACTTATAGCCTCAGTTCCTATTGTCACGTCTTACACTTTCAGCCTTGTTTAATTTGAAAAGTTCCAATTACTAAAAGATTTTCCTTTCATCAAGTCATCATGGTAATTTTTTCTTTTAAAATTTATAACCAAATAATATTAGTTAAAGGAAAATCTAATTCTCCTAGTACAGATTACTCATGATTATATTACGCTCTTTCTCCCAGTTAGACCATTCATGGTCAATTCTTTAATCCATTGGTGAGTTCAATCAGGAGACAGATTGCTCTCCAACTATATTAACACTAACACAAATGTTAAGATCTTAATTAGGAATTTGAGAGCTGAAAAGGCAAAAAGGGTATACTATGGCATTTTGCAGGTAGTAATTGCAGTTAATAGGACTGGGATTTTTTCCAGGGAGTTTTGAAAGACTGAAGCTTGCAGAAGGTGTCCTGCAGACCCAAAGATACTGTAAACTTATCTGTGATTCAACATAGTACCTAAGTGCCTCATTCCATATGTAATTCAGTTCCATGAGAGCTCTCTGAGGAAAGACACTATTCAGCTGATGTTCCAATCTCAGCTCCTCAAATATCAGGTGCTCAGATGAGGAGTGTGGGGAGCTGGACCTCTGTCTGAGGAGGAGAAACTGACTTGCTGTTAGCTACCAAGAGAAGGTGAAATAAGGCTGTTTCTGGAAGAATGGGGAAAACAGCAAACTGAAATTAACTGCTGTTACTATAATAAAATGCCCTGCGAGTTGCAGAAGCATAGCTGGGGGGATGCTGTGGGTAAATAGAGCAAGCAAAAAGGATTTAAGATGTTTCTTCTCCTAGTCTTCCCTTTTCTCACTACTGCCTCAGCTTCATGGATCATAAAAGCTGTCAAAGAAAAAATGTAGTTTGTAGACCCCAAGTACATCACAAAATAAATAGTGGTAGGGTGGCTTGAAAATAAGAGACAATAAAACAGGAGATTATGAAATATTTAAGGGCACCTGGATATTTTGTTATAAGGGCTAGGGAAGGTGGCTTGTTGGTGGAGTATTTGCTTAGAAGGTATAAGGCCTGGGATTCAATCATTAGCACTGAAAAAAATTTTTTCTATAGCAACTTTTCTAAGCTCTGTTACTATCTAAAGCAATAATAGAACAGAAAATATTTTGCTCTGATGATTTCAATTTTTCTTAATAAGGCAAGATCGCTCCAAACCCTGAGTCAAAGTCTGATTGGAAGTTGTTTAAGAGAAATAAAAATGAATGCTTATCCAGCAAAACACCAATTCCTGATTAAAAACAATATATAGGCATAGAACTAAATTTACCTAACTCATGATAGATTATACTTTAAATAAAGGAAATTGTATACAACAATATTTTCATGAATTATTGTGTATTTCTATAGATTTGTTTTGTTTAGATGGTACTTTCAGCTACAAACTTAGAATACTCAAATTATAAAAAGATGTAAGTAAATAGTATTTTAGGAAATTATCATTATATCACACTTTTTCAAAGCTATATTAAGAATATATTATCTTTTCAAAATATGCAAGGAAATTTCATATAATTCTATATTTATCTTACAATATTAAAATGGTGTATTTACTTTTGCAAAATGAAAGCTTTTGGAACAGAGAACTAAATACACAGAAACTTCTATATGTAGTTTATAAATTTTGATAAGTAAAATAAATTGAAATTTTAAGATCATCTTTATGACAGTACCAGAATCTAAATCAATTTGATTCTAGAATCTTTATGAAGTAACATTATTAAAATTTAATCTTACTTGGAAAACTGAGTATGTTGTGTTTAGGCACTGCACCTAAAATAATTTGGTTTATATCTCTCCATCTTCTGTATATTAAGATTGAGTTAATGAATCTTATTGTATTTTATTGCATTTAATACTAATCTTTTTTCCTCATCTCAAATGAACACCAATTTCTCAATATTTTAAATAGAAAGTGATTTTTCCCCAACAATGAACATTTCTCATTATCCACTGCAATCTTTCAGATTACTGATAAAATAATCTATTTACTAAAATTCTGGAGCAGATATCCAAACAAGCCTGAGAGCTTATTTTTAAAAGTCATGATAAAGGACATTAAATAGAAGTGGCATGGCATGTCTGGGCTGCCATCTATATTCAGCTAAACCCTACACAAGTGGCAGAGTAGCACAGGAGATTAATAACTTGTACACCAGGATATTTTATTCATGGTTATAGCCACTCCACTTCCAAAATAGGAAACTCAGAGACCATAAATCTCTAAAGATGTGATAAATGTAAAAGGTAGAGAAAATGGGCCAGAGTTCTAGAATGATGTCTTGACATTCACACAGGCTATGGTAGCATCCATTAGCCAAATGTCACATTCTCTTTAGAGAGTGAAGACTTCTTTTCACCTTATAATTACTTATATATGTTAAATAAATAATGTCTTCTTCTACTTTTCAGGATAGTGCTTTTCTTTCTCTTTGATGTGAGGAATTTAGGAATGACACACAAGAATTGACACATAGCTTATTAAGGAAAGAGGAGAAGAATAGGCTTTGTGGTATGGCTCTAAATCTCAACTCTAAACCATCAGATTACCTTTATCTAAATTACTTAAAGGAGTCTACATTAAACAAAGGGCTAGTGTAACTCCATTTAGTCTAAATATCTAGATTAAAATCAATAATTTACATTAGGTATTGAACTTTATAATGTTAAATTAAATCAGGTAAGGAAATTAAAATGAAATAAAACAAAAAACCCTTTATCCCAAATATAAAGTCAAAACATCAGGACAATTAAAAAGGTAAACTCTTCTAACTTCTTGCCTTGTTCTTGACTCCAAAATATATCTTGTGACTCATTGAATTCAGACAGCATACATGTATATGTAGATCAACCATAATCTTTCATGTTTTAAAAGTATTAGAATATTCCTCCAGATTCTCCAAAATCTTGAATAAAATATCACTTACCATATTAAAGACAAATCTTCTACTTAGAAATACTTGCTTATAAGGAATATGTCAGTTCCTCTGTCCTATGCTACATATTCCATGTTTTGGGGTGATCTAATACCACCTATTTAATAAAAATACCATCTGTATGCTGATAACTCAAAAACTGTATCTGCACTGCTGGCTCCATCCCATAAATCATGATTTACATGTCTAATTATCATTATGATGTAAACAGTTGGAAGGTGAACAAACATCTCAAAATTAATGTGGGCAATGGAGAAATGATGATTATTTTGTTCAAAATCTCCTCCCTGTTTTATTCATTACATTAGTTAGATAATAATCCACTTAGTTGTCCAGTTTAAAAGTCTAGGTTATAGCTTTCGTTCCGCTATTCCGCCAATCCCTGTTACATCCAATTTATTAGAATCTCAACCTTGAAACAATATTCCAAACTCAAGCATATTTTTTCAACTACAATGTAAAGAAAAATTGTTCCCAGCCAGTGAAACAAGCAAGAAGACTTTTTTCAAGGATTCAAGAATAAAGGTACACTAGCCTTACCACCCTGGCATAGAAGCCCTTCTGATCTCAGAAGCTCAGCAGGGTATGAGCAGTTAGTCCTTGGATGGGATACTGCTTGGTAATACTGGGTTCTGTACACTTGGGAGAAGGACCTGGGAGCCCACTCCTGAAACAACCAGCCATCAAAAATCCTATGAATAACAGAGAAGCACTGACACATATTTCTGGGGCTGGCACAATGTCTGGTAATGTTTCCCTCTGTTGTACATAGGTTCACTATGAGTCAGATCTGACTTGACTGCATGTAACAACAACTGTTACTTTCTTTTCTTCTAAAAAAAAAACAAATCAATGTAATGAGGCTGTGTTAGCTAATTGTCTCTTATCAAAGTTTGGTTCCTATCCTTCCAACAGAGAGATAGAGGGTCTTGTGTTTTTTAACGATTATATTTCAAAGGGATAGTTCCCAGCCTCTTTGGAAAGACTTTTCTGGGTTGTAGATGATTTACAGATCAAAGACTAATAAAAAGATTTAAGAATGACAAGTTTTCTAAAGTAAATTCTAAGAAGAGGAAAGTAGGGGACTATAGTTAGGAAGAAGGCTGTCTTAAATATAGTCAAGCTGAGAGGAAGGGTACCTTGGAAAAGAGTATGAGTATTCCATACAAGGTACAGTCAACTTTTGCCAGGATTACTGAAATGTCTTGTGAATAGTCATGTTTCTTCCTATTTTGCCTTCCTCTTTGTTGTTGCTGTTAGTTTATTATATTTGAAAAAAACACAATTGTTTTTCATTTATACTGTATCTTTGAGGATTATTGTTGCTATTATTGGGTGCCTTGGAGATGTGTCTGACTCATAGCGACCCTCATAGGGTTTTCAATGGCTGATTGTTTTTGGATTGCCTCCAGAGTGGAGGAGTGGATTGCAATGTCCTTCTCCCATTTTGGTGGTAGTGGGAATAGAACTTGGGACCTCAGAGACTGCAGAGTAGCACTCTACCAGCTGAGCTAAATCCCAGCCCATCTTTGAGGATGGAGTATGTATAATGAGTATTTACTCTTATTTACCAAAATATGCAGTAAATGAAATCATGTAAATCCCACTCTTTAAATCTTCCTAATGTTTATCATAGCATTTAAAATACAATACAAACTCTTTGTGAATATTTACTTAAATTGCCCACCTTACAGCTGGAGAGTGAAAGAGAGAGAAGATTAGAGTCCCATGATAATGTCTGAGTGTACAATAGCAATGATGCAAAGATGTCTCACTAGACTCCATTTCTTCATGTTTCTACCACCTCTGGATAGTCCTTTGTGTTAAAGACCAAGTATTTAGAGGAGATTCCATATCCAAGTGATAGCATTGTACCACTGGTTCCCAAAGTTGATGTCCACCTAACAATGGTAATTTCATTCTGTTTTTTTCAAGAGACTTCAAAATCTTAACTATTCTAGCATTGCCCAAAAGTCCTAGTCAATATTGGTGTGGAGGCACTCATCAGTAATCCTGATACTTAGGAAGCAGAGGCAGGAGGATTGTGAGTTTAAGGCCACCTTGGGCTACTTAGTGAGTTCTAGGCCAGTCTGGGCTACACAGAAAAACACTGACTTAAAAATAAATAAATAAAATGAAATAAATAAGTAAAAATAAAAGAAGTCCAAGTCTAATCCTCCACCAAGATTCAGAGCAAACCTAGCTATGAGTCACAAAAAAAAAAAAAATTAAAACTATAGTTACATGCTTCTAAGATACAATGGTAGGACAGGCACAGGATAAACATTCTTATTTTGAAAAGAACTGGAAAATGGCAAGGAGGGCTCAAAGCAAGACCAAAACACATCAGAACAAACATCAAATCCTAAGATTCTATTTCTGTCATCTAAGACTTAATGTGGTTGGATATAGTGTCCTAAAAGCCTAAGCAGCTTTGACCACATGACATTTCTGATTGCAGGACACATGGTCACTCACTTGGGTTGGCTGTGCTTGCTGTGTACATCTTCCCTCAGTCAGTATCCCATGTTGTTTGAATCTCTCCTAGGAGTCTCCATTGCACAGCTCCATGCATCAAATGAAAGGGGCTGCTTATAGGGACTCTGACTTTGTAACACATTACCTCACTTTCAGGTTTTACTTTTAAATCTTAATGGAATCCTCCATGACTCTCTAAGTCTTCCTTTCTGAATTTCTGGAAAATCAGAACCATGTGGATGATGTTGATATCTATGACCAGTACAAGTTGTATCTGGGCCTGCTTAAACTATGATTGTGGCCGTTCCTGAGCTCCTTGCCAATTGAATATGGGGAAGTGAATCCCTAGGCATTTTGGGGCAAATAGGGTGACCTAGGGCTCCTTCTCAAAAGGCTCTGACCTGGAAAGTCATTGAAAATTTTCTCTTTCAGTATTTCTGAGTCTGTGATGCCTGCAGCCCTCACCACAAACTTCTGAAATGCCCTTCACACATCTTTCCTTTTGTTCTAGTGCAAAGCACTTGGCTTCCTTTTAATATTACTTATCTGTTTAACAACTGTAATCTCTCTGGAAGAACTTTTACAAGCACTAATTTTCTGACCAGGCTGCAAATTCTCCAATATTTCTCCTCTGCTTCCTGTTTATCCCTGATTGTTACTGTAAATTTTGTTAAAAGCACACTGCAACAACCATGTTACAGCCTTGGTTCTAAACCCTAGGCTAGGGTTTAGTTCAATTGGCAGAGTGATGCTCCACACTTTCTGAGGACCCATGTACAATCCTCACTACCACAAAATTGAAGAAATATGTGGTTGTCCACTCCCAAAACAATCAGCCACTGAAAACCCTTTGAGGGTTGCTATATGTCAGAAATGGCTCTACAGCACATAAAAACAAGAACAACACACAAACCCAATTTTATGCCCACAGTCCTGTCACTTTGGCATCTGATCTCATTGGATCTCAGAAGTTAAGCAGATTTGGGCCTGTTTAGTCCTTGGATGGGAGAACACCTGGAAGTACCAGGTGCTATAGGCTTGGGAGAAGAACCTGGCAGCCCACTACTGAAATAATCTGCCATCAAAAACCCTATGCATAGCAGTGTAGCACTAACAATAGTGCCAGGTACGGCACAGCGTCAGGTAGTATTTCATATTTTGTAAATAGAGTCTCTATAAACTGGACCTGACTCAATGTCATCTAACAACAACAAAGGAAATTATCTCTAAATTTAGCCCCTCACAAAGCCTCAGTCCTTGGACAAAAGTCTTTTGAATTATTTCCCATAGTATAATAAGAAGGACATTTAGTCAAATTTCCTATAGGGTCCTGATTTTCATTTGAAACTCATCAACACAACCTTTCCTGCATTCCTTTCAGCATTCTGGTGTTCAGAGCCCTCACCACAATACCGTGTTAGTTTCAGCTAACAATATTCGAGATTTTCTTTAGCCTACTACAAACATTTTCAAACTCTTCCTCTAAACCAATTACAAAGACATTTCCACATTATCAGGTAATGTCAAAACAACAATTTCACTCCTTTGTATACATTTTCTGTGTTAGCATTCTGTTACTGTAGTTGATAAGAAAATCAATTTATAAAGAGAA
This sequence comes from Pedetes capensis, assembly GCA_007922755.1. Taxonomy (NCBI): domain Eukaryota; kingdom Metazoa; phylum Chordata; class Mammalia; order Rodentia; family Pedetidae; genus Pedetes; species Pedetes capensis. The sequence continues at coordinate 3,194 of VMDO01022571.1, read as the reverse complement.
AAACTTTATTTTGTCTTTCCATTTTGAAGGTTTCAGTTCATGATCAGTCCCCTACCCTCGTTGCTTTACAGCCTGTGGCAAAAGGGGAAGCATTTTATTACATGGAGCAATTGGTGGGACAAAATTGCTCAAGACACAGCTGGGGAGAAAAAAAGAACAGAATCTCTTAATCCATTTCAAAGGCACACTCTCTGTGACCCAAGGATTTCTCATTAGTCTCCACCTCTTAATGTTTCCATCACCTCCCTATAGTCTCACACTGGGCACCAGGATTTTAACACATCAATAATTTGGGGAACATTCCAGATCCAAACCATAGTAGATCTTTCCTGTGACTTGACAATAGCAATTATTGTATAGTTACTAGATTGCTGTAGAAAAAGATACACTGTTGCAGATAGTTTCTTTTTGTCTGGACTATTATTTCAGAATTAGAGTGCCATTCTGCACTCTCTGAGGTCCCAGGTTGAAACTCCCAAACAGCGAAAATGGGAGAAGGATCTGGCAACCCAATCTGAAATAATCCCAAACCAATCAGCCATTACCCTATGAATAGCAAAGAAACACTGACATAATGCCAGGCATGGCACTGTGTTTGGGAGTGTTTCATTCTCGTATACATAGGGTCACTATGAGTTGGTCCTGATTTGACAGCATCTAACAACAACGAAAATGGTTGTTTCAGAATGGTCTTTAACCCTCATATTCTAGTAGCTGTTTGGTTTTGTCATGATCCTTTCCAGTTTTCAGCTTCTTTCATATCAATAAATCCACTCTCTTCCATTCCTCTTGTAGGCAGAAATTTTATAAATGGTTTCAATTCTGTGCTGAATTATAACTCTCAACCCCTCCTCGAGAAAGATATGCAGAAGTCCAAATTCCTGGAATCAGTGCAATATATATGCATTTGTCTACTTTATATTACTATGACAAAATACCTGAGACAAGTAACTTATAAAATAAAAGTTTCATTTTGGTTCACAGTTCTGAAAGTTCTAGTACAAGATTAAGTGATTCCATGATATGAGCCTCTGATGAGGGTGGCTTATTGTGGCAACAGCACATAGCAGAGCAAACTGCTTATCTCATGATAAAGAAAGAAGACAGAGAAGTGGAGACTGAGTAGATTAGTTGGGTTCCACAAACACTTTCAAGGTCTCCACCACATGACCTATGGTATTCACATAAGGGTCTACCCCCGACAGGTTCTACCACCTCCTGATAGTCATCCTGGGGACCAAGCCTCAAGCACACAGACTTTTGGGGTGCACTCATCCAAATAATCCAAACCATAGTAGTAGCAGTAGAGTCTTAGTGGAAGTACTTAAATTTCAAGTTAAGAGACAGTTACACTAGAGTAAGGTAGAAGCTTAATACAATTTAAATGTTGTTCTTATAAGAGAGGAAGAAAGATGACACTATGATTTTTGCCTTGTGAGATCCTTAGCACAGTAACATTCTACAAGGAGGGTGAATGAGAATGTACCACTCCATCGCATGTGCTAGTTATATTAATAGTGAAAGTAAAAGACGTGGCATACAGAAACAAGGCGTTTGACTGCTGTTGGATTTAACTTATATGGACATGGTTTGATGAGATGGTAGCTTGTGACTGGCTGAAGCTTGACTGCTGTCATTGGCTGAAACTCAGAAGTTTACTTATGAGACTATACTAAAGTAAGGACTTGTTTAAAAGTCAAGCCAAAATGGCAATTTGGGGCCAGATCTTACCATGCAAACATTATTTGGTTGGTTTAGGTCAGATTTATTTCAGTTCAAATAATAAATAATATAAGAAGTCTTACATTAGAAACTTTAGAATTAAAGAGTTTTTGTTACTTACTTTAGTCTATGATCTTCCAAAATGCAAAAATAGAATATCATTTTCAGTTTAAGTTATGGATTTTTGGAGGGATTAATATTATACATTAATTTTAATAATACTATGCCAAAATTTTGTATAATATTCATAATAATATGCCAAAATTTTGCATATATACAAATAACACTGGTTGGAAGAACATGATACATAAGAAAGTATGGATCTGGGTAACTTACATAATTGCTTAAAAGATCATTTTATTCAAAGTAATTTATTTTTTTCCTTAACTTCAATCTAATAAACTTGAAAAAAAGAAAATCTTCATTTCTCCTTGGGTTGCATGGACACAGTTTTAACTGTCTTTATATAATCATCAAGTAATTATATTTCAGTTGGATGCTTTGTGACTCTCCTTTGACCACAAATTAGTTTGCACAAAATGACACAAGCCATATTGTAAGGCATCTTTTATTACTTGCAATCAGTGACATGTAACTAAGAACAATGAATATATTTTGAATAAGAATCTTTCTGTTATCTAGAAGGCCAAATGCAAAGCTGTTCATCCAGTTCTGACTTCCTTTCCTTTTCTATAATAATTTAATTAATTACTGCCAGTATTTTTGCATACATTACAAGTTAATAAAATGCTTTTCTCTTCAATTTCTTCCTCTTCAATGAAGTGGAGTTTACATATGTAGTATCAATAATTAAATCATAGTTCCAGCCTAGGTATCATTATACTGAGTCCCTTCCTGCCTGAGATAGCATGAGGCCAATTTGAGTACTTCATAAGACAACAGAGAATAAGGGAAACAATTCCAAGAAGAGCTTTAAAACTTCCAGTCAGCTTTTTGAAACTTAACACTTTATGAATGAGCCCTATTCTTCTTGTGTAGAAAGGACACTAAACCAGCAGTCCCTTCATAAATGCAAATTCACAGTCATACATTCTACCAGAGTAAAAACAAATTAACCATCCTTCAAGTAACTACTTAAGTATTACTTCATGAAAAAGTAATTTTTTTCAAATATTTGCTAAAATGGAATAAAAACCAGACTCACAAATGCCAAAGATACAGTTATAAGCACATAGAAAGTACTAACAAAGAAATTGAATAAGTAAATGCAAGACATTTTAGAATTTTTACACTGAACTTAGACTGAGATTTCACATCAGTTAACTTGCTGTATGAAAGCATAATATAAAAATACTTTTACTCACCACCTCTATATTCAATTGAACATGGTTTATTGGGAAAAGAGTGGAATGAAGACAATTGATAATTTAAAATGAACAAGTTAAGCAATGCTAAACAGTAAAATGCACACACATGGCAATTTTAAAATTACGTATGCATGGGATCAATGT
>VMDO01022570.1:0-33257 GCA_007922755.1 Pedetes capensis | reverse complement strand
GTGGCGGTTTCCTTGATTCTGTTAATTGTTTCTTTTGCTGTGCAGAAGCTTCTTAATTTGATGTGGTCCCATTTATCTATTCTTGTTGCAATTTCTTGAGCAATTGGGGTCCTATTAAGGAAATCTTTTCCAATGCCTATATGATGGAGTGTATTGCCTATCTTGCCTTCTATGAGTTTTAAAGTTTCTGGTTTTATGGTCATCCACATGCAGAAAAATGAAAGTGGATCCGCATCTCTCAATATACACGAGAGTTAACTCAAAATGGATAAAAGATCTCAACATAAAACCAGAAACTTTATAGGGTTTTCAATGGCTGATTGTTTCGGGATTGTTTTTGGAGTGAACTGCCATGACCTTTTCCCCACCCCACCCCACCCCTTTTTTTTTTCAGTGCTGGGAATTGAACCCAGGACCTCAGAGAGTACAGAGCAGCACTCTACCAACTGAGCTAAATCCTAGCCCTTTTGCCTTTGGCCTCTGACATTTCTTAGCTGGTCATTCAAAGCCTCCCCATGAACAGGTCCTAACGAAGTGACTATACTCATTTAAGTTCTCTGCCAGATTCTAGTTTCCTCTAACTCTCAATTGTTCCCAGAATATGCCTTGTACTTCCTGCATGCCTGGGTTCCCACACCCCTCTGCCTATTCCGCCCTTTCTTCTAGATTTAATTTTCTGAATATTATCCTTGGGAGCCCAGGGCTGGTGGTTGGAAATAACTCCACTGCCAAGGTCCTTTACAACTTATCTCTATTGTTTTATGAACTTTGTTACTTACTATGGTGAGCCACAGTCATTTGCACAAGTATCCCTTATTATACCATAAGACTTTAGAGAAATAAGCATTTCTGTCTAGTAGGAGGCATCACAAAGAGCATCCATGAAGCCACTCCATGTCTTACTTCATGGATTCTTGGAATATAAGTTGTTGTTGATTGAAGACCTGATGACAGACTGAGTCTGCACTTTCTAATTCCAGCCAGTCTCTCATGGTCTCCTGGATGGGCCATGTGCTGGAAGGGACCATGGACATTTTAACACAGTTATCATATCTTAAATTTGACCATGGCCTCCACTCGCATGTACATGTCAACAACCTGTGTCCCTTTAGAGTAGGGTACACTTGGCTGACCCTGGCCCCTCAGAAGCATCTTCATTATCACACATGGTTCTCCCCCTCCCCACACATTTCTTCTACCTTTAGCAAGGACATCATCCTATGTGAATCTGGGCCAATGTGGAATAAAATCTGTGTCTAAGATGCCATCCATACCTTTTGGCAAATGTGATGTGGAATGTATATATCCAGCAATTGCCTAAATCTCTTGTGATAAGAGATGTGACAATGATAACTTTATTTCAAGAGCAGAAATTTGAGTTGGACTAGCAAAAAGGCAAGGGAGTTCTTATGTATCAGGTCTCACTCAAGGTTCATATGTTAAAATCCCAGCCCCCTAGTTTGATGGCATTAGGAGACAGGGTTGGTAGATAATTAGGTCCTGAGGTAGAGTCTCATAAAGACAAGTAGTGTTCTTATCAGAAAAGACAGGAGAGCTTGCTTCCAGAGAGCTTGCTGGCTCATAGGCATGTGGGGCTCACACACAATGAAGGGCATCTACATGCCAGGAAGAGCCTTTACCAGAATCCAGCCATGCTGATACCATTATTCTAGACTTTCCAATTTCCAGAACTATGAGAGATAAACAATTCCTGTTTAAGTCACCCAGGCTGTTTTTGTTATAGCATCCTGGACTAAGATAGTCCACTTGCTTCTGTGTACTGCAACATCCTTGTATGGCTTTCTGAATGTATACTTCACATCAGTTGCCACTACTTCAGTTTTCAGGTAGTGTCTAGGTAGGAAATTAAATGTCATTGAATCATGTTCAGAAAATCACTTTCCTTTCAAATTACCCTTCATCCTTGTGACTATCATAAAGAAGAAGACTCAGTTTGCTGCTAGTCTTCCACCACCTTTGGAAATTTGCTAATGTTGCCTTTTAATGCGAAAGAGTAAGCTTGAGGACCATTTGCCTTCAAGATTTGCACTATCTGGACAGAATTTAATAATAATGGCATATTTTCACAGTATTGATTTATATGGTTACCTCTGGTTTACAAAAGGCAATTTTGATTGTCCACTAATGCACTAATGATCATGATAGCTAGCAGTTCATTACTGTTTATCTTACACAGGGCACTATTGTGTTTACCAAGTTTTAATCTGAACTCCATGGCAATCTTGTAAGTTGAGTGCTATTATTACTTTTACACATGAGGAAAATGCAGCAAAGAGAGGTAAAGTAAGTTACCCCAAATCACTAAGCTAATAAGTGGAAGATACGGGACTTGAATCTACTACATGCTCCTAACTTGGGAGAAGGACCTGGCAACCCACTCCCTCCTCCCAAAACAGTCAGCCACGGAAAACCCTATGAATAGCAGAGAAGCACTAACAGTAGTGTTTCATCTGTTGTACACAGGGTTGCTATGTGTTGGACACTGACTTGATGACACCTAACAACAACAACACATGCTCCTAATCACTATCTTTTTGTTCTTCTTCTTTTTCCTTTCTGACAATTTCTCATTGCTATATTGCCCAGACTGGCCTTGATCCTCCTGCCTCTACCTCTGGAGTTCTGGAACTACAGACCTACGCCACCTTCTGCACTCTTAATCACTATTTTATTACTGTGCTTGGTAATGCCATACAATGTCTTTTGGGAACAAATTTATTTAAGTAAAAAAAATTAAAGAAATTTAAAATTAAATTATAAAAGATAATAAATCATCCTAAAGTTGGAGCATAAATACCTGAATGTTGAGAAGCACAGAATGAATTATTTTGATCTACACAGTGACTCTCCTTTGACAAGTAATGCCCCAGATAAAGAGACGCTTGAGCAGAGTTTGGGTGACCAGTTGTCCAGCCTGCTGTTATAAAGGAGACTAGACTATATAGGCTTTCTGAGCCCTGTATGAGGTGTAGACATGGCTTTGAAGTAAACCAGATGTGGCCATAAACCCTAGTTTTTCTACAGTGGATTTGTCCAATCTTCTGGGTTCTTGATTTCAATTTTTTAATCTGCAGGCATAACAAGTTACACATCAGAGGGCTGTTGTGATGGAATGGGGAGATACATATAAAACCACTCGTGGAAGGTTTAGCCTATAGTAGATTTCTAAAAAAAAATCTGTTTTTTCTAACACCACGATTTTTTATTGTGACAGATGGTGAGTTGTGCTCAAAGATACTGGTATGGCTGCGTTCACAGAGTCAGGAATATCTCAGAACTGGGAATTTAAAATATGTGTGAATATTGCAATTCAGTCTTAAACTTCTAATAAAGCTCTAGATTTTATCCAACCCCCACTCCATTTCCCATGGTAGACTCCAAATACATTTGACAGAAGTATTTGGGTGGCAGCTCACATGTTAAAGATATACATGAGTCTTGTTCCTTGCAGGACAACACTAGCAATGAGCTTGTCTGGCTTGCAAACAGAGAGTGGTGCAATGGGTCAAGGACCACCTATGGAAATATGTGAAAAAATTAAAGTCTTTCACCACCTCAAGATCTTCCTTTATATTCTTGCTTCTTCTTCTAAGAAAACCAGTTCATAAGAATTGATCTTATATCATTTCAGTAAATACTGAACGATAAAAAAAATTGTACGGTATTGCTGGCAAAACAGCATCTCTGTTCTATAGGAACTTGGTTTAGTTAGGGAGAAAGAAAAGTAAACATATAATGAATTAATTCAATGGAAATAATAGAATCTTATTGTTCAATGCCTCTCACTATCCCCAGTGTATGGCAGAATTCAGTATTTGTTAAATGAATGAATGAATTCTGAGGTGAGAAAATTTGCTTCTCCCTGGAGTGTAAACATTGACTTTCTCCCCTTGTCTACTGTGTTTTGCTTTCTCAGAACTCTACACCTTAGCCCCTCACTGTGTTAATATCTTTTCCTTCTCCTTTGTACTGAAGGCTTATTTACAGTGATTTTGGTGCCTGTGTGTCCCAGGGCCTGGCATAGAGTGGGTGCTTAATAAATGTTTGTTGAATTCATTTTGATATGAACCTCATTTCCTGGGACTTTCTTCTGAATCTGGTACATGCATTAGAAGAAGTGGCAGAGCTCCCTGGTGCTAACAGATCCTACAAAAGTGACTATGTATCCAGCATAGGCATGAGATAAAATGATTGAGGTCATTTTAATAAGACTTCAGTTTTACCCTCTGGGTAAACGTGTTCTATATGGTTACATTATGGTTCATCAGTTTATAAGTCAGTTTCAGTAAGTTCATAAATTTTGTATTGTATGTCACAAGAATTTGGCCCTAACTTGAAAACACTGGCTGTGTTGATTAAAATCCAGGCCAGGGCTCCTCCCAAGGCCAAGTTTGAATCTATCTTTCTCATTATGACAGCCTTAGTGTGGTGTATTTTTATTTTTTTAAATGCTTCTCTTGAATAGATCATGGATTTACACCTAGTTTAATTCCTACCTGAGTTTTATTCCTACCTGAGGAATAAAATGTGATATCCTGATCTCATCATTCGGTGGAAATACTCCAATGAGAGAGGGGATGGGGAAGAGATGAAAGTTATAGGGTCTAAGCTCCACTCTGTCCCTGTTCACTGCTGGAGGCATTACATATGGTGAATCTTAACATCCTCACCACCGCGTTGTTAGCCCCTTTCACAAGTCAGAAAGCTGTGTTTCAACAAGGTTTAGACCAGCCCCAGTTTATGTACAAATCACAGCACATGGGATGTAAGACCACGGAAGAGTTCTTAAAATTAAAGTGTTCTTTCAATGGGGAATTGAAGTCGGGCAGACAGGGAAATCAGGCTGATAGAGCTGCTTCTGTCAATGAGGAGGACATTTGTCATGAGCACCCGCAGAATTAGCTCGGGAGACTTGACGGAGCACCTTGGGCATGACAGTTTTCATCAGTGTGCTGTGATGAACTTGCAGGATGGGAGGACAGTCTGAGAGGAGGACTCAGACAGGTTGTAGGGATCAGGAGGTAAGGGTTTGGGGGAGGATGGTTTCTTATTATTTGATTTGGTTTGGCTTGGTAACTTTAGTAAGGAATGTATACACATTAATTGAAATGAAAAGCATGTGTTGATTTTGCAGAAACACACTCATTTTTAAATGCCTTCATGCTTCCTTTTGTCTTCAGGAGTAAGTGCAAACCCCTCTCTATAGCTTGGAAGCCTTCTTCGCTTTTTAGTCCCAATTTTTCTTAAACCTTTACCGCTCTGCTTAAGACCTAGACTTGCAAGCCATTCAATTCTCTTTCTCCCTCTGCACACATACTTAAAATGTAAAACTTGATAAGTTTTGACGTGAGTCTAGCACTGGGAAACAATTACAATTAGTGAGCATCCCAATTATCCTGAAACATTTTCTCCTGCTCTCTTATTCTCTCCTGCCTGCCTTTCCTCTCCACTCAGAGAGAGCACTTCTCTGCTTCTTGCCACTATAAATTAGTTCAAATTTTTAGCTTCATATAAATGGAAGCATACAATTTATAGTTCTTTATCTGGCTTCTTTCACTCATTATAATTATTTTTAATTCACTCATGGGGCAAGGTATATGAATACTTCCTATTTTTTTTTGGTGGTGGTTGTAGGGATCAAACCTAGGACCTCATTTATGCTACTGAGCTATATTATTTATTTACTTATGTTGTTGTTGTTAGATGCTGTCGAGTCGGTATCCAACTCATAGCGACCCTCATAGGTTTTTCAATGGCTGACTGTTCCGGGATTGCCTTGGGAGTGGATTGCCAGGCCCTTCTCCCATATATTATTTATACCACTGAGCTATATTCCCAACTTCATTCCTTTTTTTATTATGGATAGTATTTGATCATATGCACTTACCACTATTTGTTAATCCATTCTCTTATTGCTTGTAGTTTTGGGATATTACAAAGGAAGCTGCTGTGAACATTTGTTTATAAATCTTTGGACCCACGCTTTCATTTCTCTTGATTACTTAGGAGTCAAATGTCTGGATACTATGGTAAATGTATATAGATTTATGCTTACTTTTTTATTTTCTTTTTCTTATGTTTAAACAACAGAAATGTAGAGTCTCATAGTTCTGTAACCTAGATATCTAAATATTAGGTATAAGGAAAATTGACTCTTTCTGAGGACCATGAAAGAGAATCTGTTGCATCTCATCTTGCAGCTTCTGGTGGTTTGCTGGCAATCTTTGGCAGTCCTCAGCCTACAGAAGGATCACCCTGATCTTTGCCTTCGTTTTTATGTTACATTCTCCATGTGTGAGCATTTGTGTCTTCCTGTAAGGGCACGAGTCTAGATTAGGGGCGCACTCTAGTCTACTTAGCCCATAGCCATACCACTGTGGCATCTGATCCCATTAGATCTCAGAAGCTAAGCAGGGTCAGGCCTGGTAAGTCCTTGGATGGGAGACTGTCTGGAAATACCAGGTGCCGTAGGCTAGGGAGAAGGACCTGGCAGCCCACTCTCAAAAAACAATCAGCCATTAAAAACCCTGTGAATAGCAAAGAAGCACTGGAAATACTGTTTCTTCTTTTGTATAGGGCTGCTATGAGTCGGACACCGACTCGTCGGCACCTAAGAACAACAACTAGTCCAGTATGATCCCGTCTTCTGTGTTCAACTTTTTAAGAAGCTATCAAGCTGTTCTCCCAAATAGTTTCACTATTTTACATTTTCATGAGTAGTATGACATTTCCAGTTCCTTCTCATCCTTGCCAAGTTAATACTTGATGTAGTTCTTTTTTTTTTTATAACTTTTGCTCTTCTGATAGCAGTGCATTGATACCACATTGTAGGCTTCATTTATTTCCATAGTGATGTTAAACATCATTTGTACTTATTTGCTACCCATAACTTTTTTTGGTGAAGTATCTTTTCAAATATTTTATTTATTTATGATGTTATTTCTTATAATTGAGTTGTAGGAATTCTTTTTTTTTTTTTTTTTTTTTGCGGTACTCGGGGTTGAACCCAGGGCCTCGCACTTGCATGCTCTGCAAGTGCTGGACCACTGAGCTGCACCCCCAGCCCATTTTTTTTTTTTACTTTTTGAGACAAGGTCTCGCTAAGTTATGCATACTGCCTCTGGTCTCAAACTTGCGATCCTCCTGCCTCTGCCTCCCAAGCCACTGGGATTACAGGCATGCGCCACCACGCCCAGCTGGAATTTTTTATATACTCTAAATGCCACTCCTTTATTGGTACATGATTGGGAACTACTTTTCTCATTCTGTAATATTTATTTTTTCAATGATGCCTTGTACTGAACTGAAGGTGTTAATTTTATGAAGTCCACTTTACCCCTCAGTCCGCCTCAGCTTCTATAACAAGGTACTCCAGACTGAGTGGTTTATGTAGCCTTTATTTTCTCACAGTTCTGGAAACTACAAGTTGAAGATCAAGGTGCCAACAAATGTTGTACCTGGTGAGGGTGCTCGCCTTGAATTTATCTGTTTTCTCTCTGTGTGGGCAAATGGCCTGTCCTTAGTGTACTTATTTGGTGCAGGGAGAAAAAGTGAGAATGCTCTCTGGTGTCTTTGGTTTTATTTATAAGGTTATCAGTCCTGTTGGATCAGGGCTTCCTCCTTACAACCACATTTAACCTTAACCATTTCCTTTGACATTCTATTTCCAAATACAATCACACTGGGTCTTCGGGATTCAACATAGGAATATGGAGGAGGAGGGGTACAAACTTTTGTTTCATAAAACAAAGTTTTAAATTTTTATGGATATTATTTTTGGTGTCCTATTTAAGAAAGCGGGCTGGGATTTAGCTCAGTTGGTAGAGCGCTGTGCTGCAGTCTCTGAGGCCCCGAGTTCAATTCCCAGCACCGCAAAAATGGGAGAAGGGCCTGGCAATCCACTCCCAAGGCAATCCCGAAACAGTCAGCCATTGAAAACCCTATGAGGGTCTCTATGAGTCAGATACCGACTCGATGGCACCTAACAACAACAATAACAATTTAAGAAAGCATTGCCTATACCAAGGTCCTGAAGGTTTTCTTCTGTCTTTCCTCATTTTAGGCTTTACATTTAGGTTTATGATCTACTTTGATTTAATTTTTGTATATGCATGAGGTAGGTAGTAAGGACTTCTTTTGGCATAGGTGTATTTGATTGTACTGGCACCATTTATTGTCTCTCTGAATTGTGCTTCCAACTTTGTTGAAAATCAGTTTTCATATATATGTAGTGTTATTTCTGTTCCATTAGCTGATTGGTCTCTCTTCATATGAGTACCACACTCTCTTTATTAAAATAGCTTTGTAAGTCGTGAAATCAGGTGATGCTAGTCCTTCAAATTTGTTCTACTTTTTAGTTGTTTTAGCTAGTTTAGGTCGTTTGCATTTCTACACATCAGAAGCTTGGTTTCTTCCAAAAAAAAAAAAAAAAAAAACCCCAGCTGACTGAGGTAATGATTCTGACTTGTGGGGATTCTGTGTATTAGAATCGCAATGGCTTAAATATGAGTGGTATCCTCATAGGTCCAAATGTTAAGGCCTCAGTCACCAGAGTGTTACTGTGGGGAGGTGTGATGGAACTTCTAACAGGGGGTCTGGTGGGAGTCCCTAGGTCACTGGGAGTGTGCCTCAGAAAGGGATTGTGGGACCTGGTTGTTCAGGCTCTCTCTGCTTCTTGGCTGGAGATGTGAGTGGCCCCCTCTGACATGTGCTCCCAAATGGCATCCTCACCAGAGGCCCAAACCAATGGATCTGCCTGCCTTTGGAATTGAATGTCTAGAACTATGGATGAAGTAAATCTTCTTATAATTTAACTGGCTGGAGGATTTCATGGTAGTCATGTGGGGCTGACTAATGCAATAGTGTATTTAGATTTTCTTTAACTTCTGTCAGGTATGTCTTATAATTTTAGTGTATAGACCTTGTACATTTTTGTCACATTTACTTCTAAATATTTAATATTTTAATGTTCTATAAATAGTCTTTTTAAAAATTATAATTCATGTTTGTGTTTTATTTTGGCACTCAATTGACTTTTGTATATTCATCTTTTATTATGCAAACTTGCTGAAGTCAAAAATGAATTATAATAGTGATTTTGACTTTTATGCCAGATTTTATACATAGACAAACATATTACCTCTGAATAAAGAAAATTTCATCTCTTTCTTTCCCATCTATATGCCTTTTATTTCCTTTTCTTGTCAGATTGTGCTACATATAAACTTTTTAAAAAATGTTGATTAGAGAAAATGAGAATGAATACTCTTGTTCTTGATTGTAAGGGAAATCATTTAGTTTTTCACCATTTTGTATATTATGTATGTATGTTGTTGTTGTTATTAGATACCATCAAGTCGGTGTTTGAGTCAGTGATCCTGCATATAGTAAGCAAAATAGTATTGTCAGTGCTTCTCTGCTATTCATAGGGTTTTCAATGGTGGGTTGATTTTTAGGAGTGGGTTACCGGGTCCTTCTCCAAGGAAATAGCACCTGGTATTCCCAGGCGATCTCCTATCCAAGTACTAACCAGGCTTGACCCTGCTTAGTTTCCAAGATTTGACAAGATCGGATGCCACAGTGGGACTGTTGCAGGCAATATTAGGTATAGGGTTTTTTTTTTTTTAATTCTGTAAATGTCCATTATCATACTGAGTTATTTTGTATTTATGGTTTTCTGAGAAGTTTTTAAATTTTTTAAAAATCAGGAATGATGTTGAATTTTCTCAAGTGATTTTCCCCCCATCATTCACTGAGATGATCACATTGTTTTCATTTTTTAGTTCATTAATATGGCATATTGCAATGATTCATTTTCATGTTTTAAACCAAACTTGCTTTCCTTGAAAGACCTCTACTTGGTCATGATATGTTATAATTTCTACATATTACTAAAGATTAATTGCTAAGTTTTTATTTAGAAATTTTTTGTGTATATGAGGAATGTTGATCTCTAGTGTTCTTTTCTTGTGATGTCTTTGTCGGGTTTACATAGGAGAGGAATTTTGGCCTCATAAAATAAGTTCCTAAGGAGTCTCTCCTCTTTAGTTTTCTGAAGAGGAAATGTTTGGTAGAATTTGTCACTGAAGGCATTAGAGTTTTTATGCAAGGCAGGAAGAGATAAGAGTAGAGATGTCTTTATCTTCACATTCGATTTCTTTAAACAATATATGGCTACTCGTGTTGTCTATTTCTTGTTGAATATGCCTAGGTAGTTTGGGTCTCTTAAGAAATTTGACCATTTCATCCAAGTTCTCAAATTTATTTGTAATACTGTAAAATATACTCTTATTGTTCTTTTAGTATCTGTAGAAACTGTAGTGAATGCTCCGTTCTCCTTGGTGATATTGTTAATGTGTATTCCCTCTTTCTTCCTGATCAGGCTGACTATAGCTATATCATTTTACTGGGTTTTCCTTTTCTTTAAATACATCTTTTGGTTACATTGATTTTTCTCTATGATCTTTCTGCTTTCTGGATCATTTATGCATGTTTGGTTTTATTATTATCTCATGCTTATTGGAATTAATTTGCTCCTTTTTTTTAGTTTTGTAAGGTAAAAACTGGAATTGGAATTCTTCCTTTCATTTCTAATGAAGTCATAGAGTACTATGAAATTCCCCTAAGAATTGTTGTGTTTATACTTTAATTCATTTAAAGATACTCTTTTTTCCCTTTTGCTGCCTTTACCTCAAGAGTTATTCAGAAATATTTTATTTAATTTCCATATATTTGAGTATTTCCCAGAAACATTTATGTTAGTTATATCCAATTGAATTCCATTGTGGTTTGTATGATTTAATCCTTTTATATATATTGAGAGTTATTTTATACTCTAGAATATGGCCTATGTTTATAAATGATCTGCATTTAGTTTAAAAGATGGTGTGTTTGGTATATCACAATTAGCTTAGTTGATAGTGCTATTCAAATATTTTATGTTCTTACTTAGTTTTTCTGTCCATTGGTCTATTAATTATTATGGTCGACTGTTAAAATCTTTGACTAAAAATGGTACATTTGTCTATTTTAACTTGAAGTTTTAATATCATTTAGGGCATTATGTCCTCTTGAGGACTTAACACCTTCATCACTACAAAATGACTGACCCTCTTGGTCTGTGGTAATATACTTTGCTATGAAATCTTCTATGTCTGATATTATTGTAGACATTTCAGCTTTCTTTGGGCCAGAATTATATATCTTTTTCCATCCTTTTCTTTTCTTTTTCTTTTTTCTTTCCTTCTTTTTTTTTTTTTTTTTTTTTTTAACCAGTACTTGGGAGTTGAACCCAAGGCTTTGCACATAGTTTGCAAGGATGCTGCCACTGGGTTGTACCTAAGCCCATTTATTTTTTATTTTGAGACAAGGTCTTGCTAAATTATGCAGGCTGCCTCTGCCTCCAATTCAAGATCCTCCTGCCTCACCTGGGATTACAGGCGAGTGTCACCGTGCCCAGACATCCTTTCATTTTTAATCTACTTATATTTCTACATCTAAAATATACCTTTAAAAGGAATACATAGCTCATTCATTTTTAAAAAGTAAACCCTAATAATCCCTGCCTTTCTACTGGGGTGCTTATCTCATGCATACTTAGTGTGATTATTGATGAAGTTAGGTTCAAGTTTATCATCTTTCCCTTTTTATTCTGTTTGTCTCATCTGTCCCTTATTCTATACTGGCCTTCTTTTGTACTGAGTATTTTTCATGGTTATATTTTATCCATTGACTGTAATTCTTTGTTTTGTTATTTTAATGGTTGCTTTAAGATAGATAGTATATATCTTTAACTTGAAATTGTCTACTTTCAAGTGATACTATGTTGCTAGTTGTTGTTAGGTGCTTAATGTACAATAAAATAGCCTTACAATAAGATATTTTCATTTCTTCCTTTTTGGCCTTGGGACATTATTGTCAAACATTTCACACATATGTGGGAGGGGAGCACCTCCCTAATGAAATGAATATGAAAACAATGATCATCTTTTCTTTGATGTGAGAGGCATTGTGCTCTCTGAATTCCTTCCTCCTGATTAAACCAAGGAAGTATTGAGATGGTTGGGCCATGATTTGCAGAAGAAACATCCTAAGTTGTGGCAAACAGGTGATAGGTTCTTTGACCTTGACAACACACCTGCCCATACTGCACTGTTAGTGTTAGGCAGTTTTGGACCAAAAATGGCATGACCCTTGTGCCTCACCTTCTCTTTTCACCCAGTCTCATCCCATGTGACTTTTTTGTTTCTCCAGGTTAAAAAAACTCTCAAAGGGAAATGTTTTGCCATGTGGAAGAGGTGAAACAAACAAAAATAAATTAGCATAAACACTAAAATGCATCAAAATCAAAAAGTTCAAAACCTGTTCTGATTAGTGAAAAAAAGTCTTGATTGGTATAGTGCATCAAATGTAGAGCACTTTGAAGGTGACTAAAGTTTGAACATATAAAAATAAATACATGATTTTTTTATAAATTATGGTTTTGGGGGTATCTCCTCTCATATGACAGTCTCACAATACATTATTATTTTTATTTAAACCGTGAATTTTCATTTAAATAATAAACTATTCTAACTTACACATATTGTTCCCATTTCTAGTTTCTTTTGTTCTTTGCATAGTTCCATGATTCATAAGATAATATTTATCTTTTGCCTTTCTTTAACATTTCTATGTTATGGATATTGTTGTTGTTAGGTGCTGTCGAGTTGGTATCCAACTCATAGAGACCCTCATAGGGTTTTCAATGGCTGACTGTTTCGGGATTGCCTTGGGAGTGGATTGCCAGGCCCTTCTCCCAGTTTTGCAGTGCTGGGAATTGAACTCAGGACCTCAGAGACTGCAGCGCAGTGCTCTACATGTTATGGATATATTGGTGTTAAATTCTCTCAATTTTTGTATGTCTGATAAATTTTTTATTTGCCTTCAGTTTTGAAAGATAGTTTCATTGGGTATAAAATTCTAGACTGGCAGGCTTTCTTTTAGTACTTAAAAATACTGCTTTCTTCTTTCCTTGAAGGGCTTTTAAAGAGAAATTAGCTTTATTCTTGTAGTCACAATGTTTTCTTTTTCTCTGCCTTACATTAAGCTTTTCTGTATATTACTATTTTTGAGCAATATGACTATGATGCATATGTAGTTTTCATTATTTTTCTTGTGCTTCCAGTTTGCTGAGCTCCTTGGGTCTGGTGACTTATACTACTCATCAAGTTTGAGAAGTTTCTACCAATTTTATTGACTCCATCTACCTCAGCCTACTTTTTTAGGGACTCCAATAACATATGGACTAGTGCACTTAAAGTTATACCAAAGTTCAATAATCTCTTCTTCTGTGATGTCTTTTCCCTTATCTGCAATGAATCCTTTCTAGTATATTTTTTATTTGAAGCATTTTAGCTTCATCTCTAATAGTTTGATTTGAATATTTTTAAAAAGTATCCTTCATGTTTCATTTTAAGTTTTAGATCATATGGAATACAGTTATATGAGGGCTTGTTCTCCACTCCTAGTACTTGTGCTTCTACATGAGTTTTGATTGATTGAATTTTCTCTCCATTATTGATCATGTTTTTCTTCATTATACTTAGTTAATATTTGATTGTGTATAAGACATTGTGAATTTTGACTTATTGGGTGCTAAGTATTTTTGTGATTCTATAAATATTCTTTAACTTTCTTCTGGGATAACATTAAGTTACTTAGCTGAGTGCCATGGCACATGCCTATAATTTTAGCAACTCATTAGGCTGAGGCAGGAGGATTGTGAGTTTGAGGCCAGTGCTGCCTGGGTAACTTGGTGAGACCTATTTCAAAGTTTAACAAAAAGTAGGGGTGAGGGGACTGGGGTTTAGCTCAGTGGTAGAAAACTTGCCTCGCAAGCATAAACCCCTAGGTTTAACCTCCCAGCATTGAAACAAAAAGCTAAATTACTTAGACACAGATGGACCCTTTCAGGTATTATTTATAAGATTTCTTAGGTGTGGCCTGAGTGAGATTTATTCTATCTAATGTGGTAGGAAATGTCAGGCTTCCTCATCTGGTTTTTGGGAATAGGTCACATTTCTGACCCTGCTTGAGCCTTGTGGATTAGTCCTTCATGTAGCATCATCCCTCAGTATCCCCAGAAATTTGTTCTAGGACCTTGCAATCCCTCTTCAGTGGATTCCAAAATCCATGGATGCTCAGGCCCCTCATATAATAAAATGGCATGGTATTTGCTTATAACCTATGCACATCCTCCTGTATACTTTAAATCATCTCTGCATTACTTAGTATAATGTAAATAGGTATTGTACTGAATTGTTTAGGGAATGATAAGAGAAAAGTCTGTACATGTTCAGTACAAACACAATTTTAAGAAATACTTTTTTCCATGGTTGGTTGAATCCACAAATGTGGAACCTGCAGACAGGGAGGGGCAATAATATTTTAGGCTTCTTTTGTTCTTTTCCTTTTACTTTTTCCTGCCCTTGGCTAGATTTTCCCATACATGTGCTCACCATTACTGGGCTGCCTATTTAAGTAGGACTTGGAATATCTCTAGAGTTCTGTCTCTGGGCATCTCTTCTCTGTCATATACTTCCCTGTGAACTTGACCCACATCTGGTTCCTTTGGGTTCTCGGCTCTGGCTGTTTACTCAGGAGTCCTCTGGTCTCTGCCTTGCTTCTCCCTTTTCCTGAAATTTTTTTCAGGGCCATACACCTTGACATAACAAATGGCTTTGACTCACTCATTTATTTCCTATCTTTCAGGGGCTGTTGCCCCTTGTGGCTTGAGGTCCAGTGATTTGAACTGTATAGTTAGATGTTTAGGATTTCCATGTTTTCTGGGGTTTCGGGTAGGCAGGCAAATCCAGCAGCTGGGAAAAGGTGCAATTTTCTCATATTTTCTATTGCAGATCTATTTTACACAATCTATAGGCTCTATCTTAGATATTCTTCCTTCCTCACTGTGATCTTTTACACACACTTCAGATCTTTATTTAGGCATTTCTTCTCCTGGGTGATCTCCCAGGCTGACTTTCCTTACTTGTCCAAAACCACTTCAGACTTAACCTTTCTTAATGCTAATAACAGGCTGGGATTTAGCTCAGTTGGTAGAGCACCGCTCTGCAGTCTCTGAGGTCCCGAGTTCGATTCCCAGCACCACAAAAATGGGAGAAGGATGTGGCAACCCACTCCCAAGGCAATCCTGAAACAATCTGCCATTGAAAACCCTATGAGGGTCACTATGAGTCGGGCACGACTTGACGGCACCTAACAACAACAACAACAATGCTAATAACATGGAACATAATCATCAGTTTTCATTATCTTCTACTTTATGAGGCTGGGAACATTTTGAAGGCATCCTGGTAAAAATAATTTGTTTCTTTTCACCATTACATCCCCTGGCCCTTGTACTGAGTTTTACATATATGCTTTGATATTTTTGAAAGCACAAATAAATACTTAGGCCAACTCTTGACTACTTTCAACTCAAATAGGTAAACAGATGGAGAAAATGAAAAGAGGCACATTTGTTAAGGATATTTTACTCATACAAATTTGGACAGATATGAGAATATTTGCATTGGACACCATGATTATATGTTTCCTTGATATCCATTGGGAATTGGTTCCAGGACGTCCCCAGAGATACCACAACCTACAGATACTCCAATCCCTTATGTAGAATATAACCTATATGCTGGGTGCGGTGGCACACGCCTGTAATCCTAGTGACTCAGGGGGCAGAGGCAGGAGGATTGCAAGTTTAAGACCAGAGGTAGTCTACATAATTTAGCGAGACCCTGTCTCAAAAAGTGAAAAAAAAAAAAAAAAAAAAAAAAGTTCAGTGGTCCAGCACTTGCAAAGCATGCAAAAATTAAAAAAAAATTTTTTTAAAAGAATATAACCTACAAATATCCTCCTGTGTACCTTAAATCTTTTTAGGATTACTTACAACACCTAATACAATGTAATTGCCATGAACATAGTTGTCATTCTGTATTATTTTTAGAATAATGACAAGAAAAAAAAGTGTGCATACCATTGGCTATATTTTAAGCCTCTGTTGATGATTACTGTCTTGATAATAACAACCTGGTGATGGGCTGCCCACATTGGACCAAGCTTCCCATGCAGGGCAGCTGACCCCTCAGCCTATGTTTTTCAAGCTTCCTTGTTTGTGGGCTTCTACTTGTTGTTATTAGGTGTTGTTGAATCGGTATCCCACTCACAGCGACCCTATGCACAACAGGCGAAACATTATTGTCAGGGCTTCTCTGCTGTTCATAGTATTTTTAGTGGCAGAATGACTTTTGGGAATGGGTTGCCGGGTCCATCTCCCAAGCCTACAGCACCTGGTGTTCCCAGGTGGTCTCCCATCTAAGTACTAACCAAACCTGGCCTTGCTTAGCTTCTGAGATCTGATGGGATCAATGCCACAGGGCTGTGGCTATAAGTGGGCTTCTACTTAGGTTTCGATGTTTCCAAATACAAATGAGAGGCCGGCGAGTGCTAGTAGAAGGGAGGCCAGGATACCAGTAGGACTCTGTTTCTATGCTAGGTATCCTGCAGTAGTTACATCTGTTTGGTTTTACCAATAAACAAAAGACCACCATGATGCCGGATTCTGGAAAAAGATCCAAATCTTTGGGCTGTCGGTCACCATACTCTCTCTGTTCTGTCTTTTCTAAGAGAGGGCTTTCTTCTGGTTGTGGCTATTGTCTGCCTTGCTGATTATCCTCTATCAGGCTTCTAAGCTCCCTCATCACCTGCTCAAATCCAGAATTAAATTCCTTTGGCTTACCTATTCCTGTGTAGGCTGAATCCTAGCTAGATACTGACTGATAAAGTGCTTAAGTAATTGCCCCAGGTTCATATAGAAATTAGTTAAGCTCTTATTTGAAGTCTTATGTCTGTGGAAACTGTGTCATAGCCAATACACTGACACTTCCTTCAAATCTTGCTCTGTTTTGCAGATCCTCTATTCAGGCCACCCTCCATGGCCCATTTAAAATGAATAATCAAAACTCCAGGAAGCTCCAGGCAAGGTCACCATGTGGAGATCCTGGAGAAATATCCTCATTGATGTTGAAACAGGAAGCTTCCAGCTGTGCGTCTTTGCTTGGAGTTGGAAAATAAAGGAGATAAGGTGAGCTTTCTAGGACTCTTTTGCTATGGCAGTTTATGATTTTGCTATGCCTAAAGGCAGTGCTTTTTTATATTTTTGGCCACCAATGGAGACTTAATGCAGCATAAAAATAAAACAATACCTGAGTTGAGTGTGGTGGCTCATGCCTGTAATCCCAGCAATTTGGGAGGCAGAGGCAAGAGGATCCCAAGTTTGAGGCCAGAGGAAGTCTGTATAACCTAGCAAGACGCTGACTCAAAAAGTAAAAAATGGGCTGGGGGTGCAGCTCAGTAGTGGAGCACTTGCAAAGCATGTGTGAGGCCGTGGGTTCAAACCCCCAGTACTGCAAAATAAGTAAGTAAATGAATGAATAAATAAAATAAAACAATGTCTCACTCAATTGTAGGCCCATGCTCATATTCGTTGTTGCATTTGATCTCTGTCATACATTACACAGGGAACAGGAAAAGATAAGAGAATGAATGTCCCTGCTCATCTTTACTGTTTTTCTGGCTCTCCGTAACTCATCACAGATAGCTTTCATTGGACATAATCTTATCCACATTGTGTCTCCTTATCTAGCTTGTTCACAAGTACAGAGTCTTTGCCTGTCGCCAACTATGCCAAATCCCTGGTAGTTGTCACTTACTTTGCTTTGTTCTGTCTGGTGCTCTGGTGATTAACATAGCAATAGCATCCTAAGGGACCAGGGCTTAAAAGTCCTGCTGTGAAACTCCCATGTTTATCAGTATGACCTGGTTGGTTTCCTCTGCTCCTTATCCTCATTGGGTTTGGAGTGGGGTCTCGTTGATGAGCCAGGGAGAAGAAATCAGCACATCCTATTGTTCTCAAGCAAAGAAACATTTTGGAGATCCTATGTCTGCCCCAGGAGAAGGACCCGGCAATCCACTCCCAAAAATCAATTTACCATTGAAAACCCCACCAACAGCAGAGGAGCATGGACAATAGTGTTTCGCCTGTTGTATGTAGGGTTGCTATGAGTTGGATACCCACTTGATGGCACCTAACAACAGCAACATGTCTGCCCCACCCCTTCACAGAAAAGCTTCACAGATAAGCCAGGTTGCAATTATTCCAGAAACATTGCTTTCTCTTTTATAGCAGTTCATCACACAGGCAGGTTGTTTATTCATTTATAATTGGCTTTTTCTCTCCCTCCACATAGTCTGCAGCCGTAGCCCTTTGGCATCTGATCCCATCAGATCTCGGAAGCTAAGCAGGGGCAGGCCTGGTTAGTACATGGATGGGAGACCACCAGGGAACACCAGGTGCTGCAGGCTTTGGAGAAGGACCCAGCAACCCACTCCCAAAAATCAATCCACCATTGAAAACCCTATGAACAACAGAGACGCACCAACAATAGTGTTTTGTCTGTTGTATGTAGGGTCGCTGTGAGTTGGATACCAAATCAATGGCACCTAACAACAACCACATAGTTAGCTCTATAAGGGCAGAGTTTATTTCCTCCTCCTCTGTAGGCAAGGGAGTGTCTCGCATAGTGGGAAGGCCAGAGATACTTGTCGGCTGATAAAAAATAATTACATGATGAACGGGGTAGAACATGGCTGCTGGTCAAACAGTGTACAATACTCGACCCTCTGTGTTCATGCCTGGGTCTTCATCTCCTGTTGTCAATGAGAGTGAGGACCCCAGGCAGTCCTAGGCTGTTCCTTCACCATAGTTTGGTCTTTGCCATGTTGAGCCACTTTGCTTCTGACTTTCTTTTTTGCAACATTGTTGTCAGTGGCTTCTAGATGAAATGAAATCTGATCAAAGAAGACCCTCCCTGTGTTTTGGAGGTAGAACAAAATCTAAGGGGAAATAGCCTATATTTGGAGTAAACAGGACCACCACCACCCAGTTTAAATCAATCCTTCATCACTGGTAAGGTAGGCTGCCTAAAATAAAGCATTGAGTTCCTGTGACTTCCATTCATTTTCTCACTTAAAGGAGAACTATTGATTGTAAAAATGTCAACAGTATGTAAAATGTCGGTGACACTTCTATCTTCTTTTACTAATTTATGTATTGCTGGGAGATTTACAGGTGTTTTCCCCAGGTTATGTGCTTGCTCCAAAATGCTGTTTCCCTTCCTCACTCCTTTCTCTTCCCTTACAACAGTTCCCTACTTCAATGCATTGCTCTCATTCAACCAGCAGGAAGGAGTTTTCTGAAGGTCATCATCACTGCCATAGCGGGAGTGACAAGTCATTGATTTGTGTCCTTCTCATGGGAATTTATATTTTTAATTATGGTATTTGGCCAAAGAGATTCAGTTCTACTGATGGAAGTGCAGGCTGGACTACACTTGTTGGGAAGCATTTGGTTGAAGGGAGTACCCTTAAGATGTCTCAAACTTAAATCACCAATAACTTCCTTTCTCATCTCTACCTGTATCTAAGTCTGCCCAGTTCTCTGGCGTGGGCAAGGTTGCTATTGATGTAGTTTGGGGTATACTGGAAATATTCCCTAAATCCAAAAAGTGTACAGCATGAAATACCAGCCCTCAAAAGGTAGTGGGCTTCTTTCAGGGGCCAGAGGGGTCCCATGGTGTAATCTGGCTGCTTAGAAAGTGGACTTGAAGAAGGTTGTGACAAGTGATGGGACCAAAGCCATCTCAGATTGGACTTGGAGCCTCTGATACCATTTGAAAGCACGGCTACTGCAGGAAATGATTTCTCATAGCTTAATGACTCCATTTGGGTTTTCACCTGTGATGTGCCAGATCATATATTCAAATTTATATAATTTAAGTTCTGGGAAATACCATATCAGTTGTATTCAGAATCGTCTACAATTTGCTATAATGTCACAATCACCCCCACATCCCAGTGGCTTAGTAGTATAAGGTTTATTTCTTACTGTGCTATTACCTATTGTGGATCAGCAGGGTCTCTGCTCCATGAAGTCACTCAGAAACTCAGGCAGATGTATTAAAAAGACACAGCTTTGCTTTGGAAGTAACAGATGTCATCTGTGTTCGTGGATCACCATTGTGTGAACCACTTTTTCTGGGGAGACATAAAAGAAACAACTCTTCACACCAGTCAGGGAGGGCACAGACAGAGCAAAAAAAGGATTCCATTGAGTCCAACTTGATGTGCCAATAAGTTTGTTGGGGTGTTTTTAGAAGTGTGGTTGACTTGGACAGCTGCGCCACCCATGAGTCCCACTCTGAGCCATATTATTTACCTCTTGGTCATTTGGCATCATGTGCAACTGGGGCAGGAGAGAGTGGTGATTGACATCTCAGGGGAGGGTCTTGTGAGGGTTTAGTGACCCTCTTCCCTTCAAGAGGGAATGTTATTAGCCCCATTACCATTACCACAGGCCTAGCTATCTGCCTTAAAGTTTTTTTTATTTTCGTGCTGTGACTGAGGCCAAGAACACCTAGATCATCACAAGTGTTCTGCTTTAAGATGGCAATGGTCATGTCAGGCCCACTGTGAACAGCTACATTACATTCTCCTCCAAGAATCAGTTTCATAACCTGTCTACCTACACAAGGGCTAAACCCAATAGTCTTCCAGATACTGGAAAAGAGACCTGAGCTATGT
The DNA here is from genome assembly GCA_007922755.1 of Pedetes capensis. Lineage (NCBI taxonomy): Eukaryota > Metazoa > Chordata > Mammalia > Rodentia > Pedetidae > Pedetes > Pedetes capensis. The sequence continues at coordinate 12,542 of VMDO01022570.1, read as the reverse complement.
ATTAATTATAAGATCTACCATAGATTCCACCCAGCTAGTGTTCTTAGCCCATTTTGGACTATGAACTCATCAGACATCTTATGGAAACTCCAGATCACCTACCCAGAATAATTTAGATGGGTATATATGCCCTCTTGCATTCAACTTCATTTAGTTTACAGATTCTACTATATCTCAGCAGGAAGCAAGTACAGGAAATATACTGGAGCTGGCTGGTAGTAGAATTTTACAAAAACCACTTGCAAATCTTTTCTCAACTTTGCAAGCAAGCTGGTGCTGTGTTGTTAGTGTGAAACGTGCACAATGGGAATATTTGTACCATGGAAATTGGCAAAGGCTACCCGTCAGCTCTTCCTCTCCTCCCCTACTTTTCTGGATGGTTAGTTGCTACCTATTTCCTAGGACACCAATGCTACCACTGCCCTCCCCTTATTTCTATTTGAGCAACTCACCCTCTACCTCAGAGAGCTCAGATATGTATTTCATATGTCTATATTGTTGAGTAGTAAGTACTTTCTTGAAGCAATGTTTTGAGAAGGAAGGTAGGGTGAGAAAGAATCACAGTATCTGACATAGGTGTGGATTCCTGATTTTGTAAGTCAGGGGGCTCATGACACAGAGGGAAATACTAAGTCCTGACAGGATAAGTAAAATGGCTTAAGTTCGATTAATGTTGTGAATGACTCTGTATTCCTGTACTATGGCCAAGCTTGTTTCTCAATCAGCAGGGAAATAGCCAGTGTCTGTAGCATCCTGATCTAGCCATAGATCACCTGAGAAAAAGCCATTTGGGATTGTGACAGTTCCTTGCCAGGCTTCAAACCCTAATAGAAATCTGAACCCTAAGCCCGTTCCAGTTCAGGCAATTTTTGTGGTATAAACACAGGATAATACTTGTGCTACATGTTGATAGCAAGGCTTTGAGCCAAACCCAGACCCAAATCCTGAACCCATTCTGGCTCAAATATTTAAAGCATTTTTCTGAACCCTAACATGAACCTGAACTCAAACCCAGTGAAAATTGGATTCAGGTTCAACTTTTAATTTTTTTCTTTTCTTTTTTTTTCCTTTCCTGTTTTTTGTTTGTTTGTTTGTTTTGTTTTGTTTTTGTATTGTTGTTGCTATTTAAAAATTGAAAAAAAAAATTTAAAAAACCTTTTTGTTCTTCTATCTACATATAGGATTACAATTTTAAGCCTGAACCCAAACTGAATCCAATCCACCTAAATTCTAACATATTGAACCCACACCCGAACCTGAACTCAATTTTTCATAGGTTGAAAGCTCTGGTTCCTTGTGTGATTTTATCATCTTGGCCTTTGAAGACCACAGCTTTCTCTCTCAATGTGCACCCTCTATGGTCTCATTGAGTTGAGAGGCTGTGAGGCCAACCCCCTTCCTGGGAGAGGAGATTGTGCTTGGTATAACCAAAGGCATTTGAGATCTGAGTCTGAGCCAGAGATTGGATTTGGAGATCGAAGGACAGGACCAGAGATCCCTTTAAATTAACCCCTTGGCACTAGCCAACAAATTACATGCGATTCATTTTATCAACTAAATACATTAACTTTGTCTATGTTTTTCTCATGCATGGTTTTAAAAACATCCACATGAGGATTAAAGGCAAAGGAAGAGAAGGATCTAAAGAACTGGTTAAGGCAGATCCAGTGCCTGGTGCTGGACGGTCTAACATGAGGCAGTTACCACTGAATGGTACCATGATTACAAAACTAGTGAGCATACTATTAGGACGGACCCCCACATACACTGGAATCCCCAGCTGAGGGTCCAATGAATGAGGTTCTTCCTGTGTTTTACCTGTTGTGTTCCTAACTGATCAACGACCACCAGAGCATGGAAGAAAGAGCCATAACAGACTGGTTATCACAGTTCATGATAAACGTTGATGTAGTACAGGGCATTACAACTTGAACAACCCAGGATCCAGGATGGCTCCTCTGGTAGCTCATGACCTGGGCATGCTATGTCCTCTTCCACATGCAGAGATGGGGAGATCATGTTCTGCCCTGATCCCTGGAATTATTCCCAGTCCCCTTGCAATAGATGCCCCTGTTCCAGATAAAGAGGTATTTTCAACCCTCTTGTCCTGTATCCCAGAAGTAATAAGACTAGGAGAATTTAAAGATGGTATTGCAATGCCTTCATCTTCCACAATAATCTAATGTACACAGGGGAGGTGCACAGTCACTTTATTTTCAAAGTCCATGTAAAGACCCAGTTTATCCTAACTTCAAGTCCAGTGTGCTAATCAGTGGCATTTTAAATAACTTGAATTAATCTAAAATTGTGTTGCAAAAAAATGACACAATTATGCTAAGTTTTATAATATTCATTTACAATCATATAATCACTTTGTTGACAAGAAGCATTTCTTTTTTTCTTCTTTTTCGTCTTTCTTGTTTTTTTTTTTTTTTTCCTGATGATTTCCAGTTGTTTCTGTTGATTTGACTGCTGTGGATTTCTGTTTTTGGTTTGGCTGTCATCTTCCTTAATATTCTGGTTTCTCCTAGTCATCACCATGGGAGAAATTAGGCCAGAGACTGAAAAAAAAAATAATTAAGAACAAACACAGTGATGCATATGGTGCTTTTCATTTTTCACAGCATTTTCCACACTTATGTTCTAGTTCATTCTCCAAGCAACTTTGTGAAGGAGATTGACTATTATGATCTGACCCATTTTAGAGTTGTCCTAAGTGGGCACAGGAAAGTCACGTTACATTGACAGCCTCACATAAGCACTTAGTAGCAGAGCAAAGACTAAGAATAGCTTTTCTGACTTGCAGTCCATTGTGGTTTTTGTTTTATTTTTTTTTTTAATTTTAATTTTTTTTTTTCTGTAATGGGGTTGAACCCAGGGCCTCACACATGCTTTGTAAGCATTCTACTATTGGGCTGCACCCCTGGCCTTTTTTTTTTTTTATCTTGAGACAGAGTCTCACTAAGTCACTTAAGCTGCCTCTGGGCTTGAACTTGTGATCCTCCTGCCTCCACCTCCTGAGTAGGTGGTGCCACTGTGCCTGGCTTAGTCCAGTGGTCTTTCCTTAGTATTGCGTCTGGTCTAATGTGAAAGTCTACCAGGCTACCACTGTAGGTTTCAGTGCAGTGCCGAGAGGTCGCTAAAATGACCATCATCATCATCTACTCATCTCCCTAGGATACTCAGCCTTGTCTTTTTTCTCTCAACTCCACTTCTCATTTATTTGGGACATTGTGAACATTGGTGTCAGATACAAATTCCTGCCAAAATAGATGGTATATCACAGAGTTCATATTCAAAATCATGTGCATTTTATTTGTAGAGGTTTCTCTCAAGTCCTTATTGTTGTTATTTGGGGCTGTGGAGTCAGGTCTGACTCATAGCTACCCTATGTACTATAGAAGGAAACACTGCCTGGAACTGTGCCGATGCCTGGCACTATTATCAGTGCTTCTCTGCTATTCACAGGGTTTTCAATGGCTGGTTGTTTTGGGAGTGGACTAACAGGTCCTTCTCCCAAGCCTACAGAACCCAGTATTCCCAGACAGTCTCCCATCCAAGGACTAACCACACCTGACCCTGCTTAGCTTCTGAGATCAGACAGGATCTGATGCCATGCACAATCCAACTGCCTTAATTTTCCACACAATTCTGATCAAAAGGTAATAAAAAGGCAAACCTATAGCAGATCCGAAGGAGTTTGAGTGGAAGAAGGGAGTGGGAGGAGGGTGAGATGTAGTGAGGACGGGACCACAGTGTTTGTGATGATAATAGAAGGCCATAGCTGGGAAGGTGACAGCAAGGAAGAGATTCAAGAAATTTTGGAGTCAAAGAAAAACAAAGCAAGCAGATTATTTTTTTCCAAACATCTGGTAGCTTAGATCTGTACTATAAAACATGATAGGTCCTCAGGTGTTAAAGATGGTCCGTAGCCATTAAGAGAAAGTTGATTTAAATTTATTAAGCTATAGAAAATTCAAGGAATTTTTATAGAATTTTTTCAAATCCATACTGTTGATATTAATACACACACACACACACACACACACACACACACACACACACACAGACACATGCACGCACACACATGCACGCACACCACATGTGCTTTTTAGGTCATAAATGGATAAAATAAGCATTTCTTTTGTTGTTATTTTTGCTGTTTATTTCAGAAGCAAAGGTTAAACTTCCCTGGAAATGCCCTTATGTGGAAAGGGTACTGTACTGCAATACAATAACATAACCAGGCATTAATATTCTTTCTCTTCTGTATTCTCCATGGATACTTCATCCGAGAATATCTGAGGTGGAGCCTGAGACAGCCTGGGAGCTCTCCCTGCCTTCCAGAGCTGGAATCTTCTGCCATCACCATCCATGTCTGACGCTTATATTTGAAAAGAGACTGGTAGCTTCTGTTGTATTACCAAAAGCAGGCAATACCTGTGATGGCTGGTATATTATTGTTATTGTTGGGTGCCCTAAAGTCAGATCCAATTAATAGTGACCCTATCAACACAGTGCCATGCTCAGCACTCCATCAGTGCTACTCTGCTATTCATTTTTGATGACTGATTGGTTCAGGAGTGGGCTGCCAGGTCCTTTTCTCCTATTTTTACAGTGCTGAGGATTGAACCCAGGGCCTCAGATTCTGCAAAACAGCACACTACCAACTGAGCTAAACCCCAGCTGTCTGGTGTATTAGCAGGGTGGTATGCAGCTGTAACAGAGAAACCGACCAACACATACTTACAGAGGAAATATTTATTAGGGGCTCATGGCTAGAGGACCAGCCCATAATAGCAGCAGGGAAGAGGTGGCTGTGGCGCACAGTAGGGCCTGACATCTCCATGATCAAGAAGCAGAATGAGCTTACTCAAGTTAAGGGTCTGAGTAAAAACCCCCAAAGGCCTGCCCTCAGTGACTCATTTCCACCAGGCTCCATCCTGCCTCCCAAAGCTCCATCACTTTCCAGGACAGTGCCACCAGCTGGGGACCCAATGTTCAAACACACAGCATTTGGGGGATATTTATATCCAAACCATGACAGCTGGTGTACAAAAGAGCAGATAGTCAGGAGACCGAGGCAATGGGGCTGGAGGGAGGGGCAGTCCAATGCTGCACGACAGGCCAGACCCTTGGAAAGCTGGCAGCTACAAGGACGATTCAGAGATAGCAGTTGTAAGAGTGACTGCCACAAACCATGCTTCTCCTCCTGGTCCTGTTCAAAAAGGAACTGACTAGGTCCTTTTGCCACTCCGCTTGCTACTTAAGTTTCCATTAGCCTCAATATGTCCATCCACAGCAGTTTGTCTCTGGCATTATTGGCTACTACAGCTCAGTGTGAGCGTTCAGGGGAACTACTCTGGCTTCTGTCCCTGTAGATCTTTGCACGTCTGGTTTCTTTTTGGCATCCCACTTTGACCCCAAACACCATCTCCTCTGAGAGACTAATTCATAATTCAGAGGATGCTCCCTAATGCTGTCTTTACCTCACACCTCAGACAATATCATAGACCTGGATGCCCCTGTTGGTGTTTTTTCTTTTGTTTTGTTTGTTTTGTTCTTAACAGTATTTGAAATGACCCTATTTGTGTACTTGTTTGTAAGTTCACCCTTCTCTCACTGGGTTAGAGATCCTGACTGTCCTGTTCATAGCTGTGTCTTTGCTGTTTAGAACATTGCTCAGGACATGATAGTTGTTGTTGTTAGGTACTGTTGATAGGACACGGTAGGTGCTTAATAAATTGTCATAGGAAAAGGATGAAGGAATAAATGGGTGCATTAGGGTTATTCTGCCTATTTTCTCATAAAGTTTCTTTTACATTAATTTTCACATTAACATTACAGTACAGACTATAAGACATTGTGCTTGGTTTTCTAAATTAATAATCTCAGTAATGTAAAGAAGTGGATACTAATATGAACCATAGAGAGACTAAGGAAATCCTAGGTCCTACAGCGCCACTGCTGTGCATAGTTACCTTCTAGAAAGACAAAAACAACATGCAAGTTATGAGAAGTTCTGATAAATTCAGTGATGTACGTGAGCATCTACTGTGTTTAGTGACCATTCTTTATACTTCGCCACCTGTGCACCTGTCTTTAGTAGGGGCAAAAGCAGTGAATGAGCATGGTCTGACTGATCCCAGGGGCTGGACAACCCAGGACTCATTTTCAGCTCTCACTTCACCTGCCTGCACAAGGAGAGAAGAATGGGGTGTGAGAAGTCTGCTCTAGTGACATAGAGACTCAGCTAACATGGAACACAGAAACCATGGACGTCCTCAGATTGTCTGCCACATAGAAGAATGGGATAAGATGCCTAGAATTTGGATGTCATCTCTGTTCTTATCCTCCTTGCAGTTATCCTCAACCCAGAACCAGAATCAATTCTCTGCTTACTGTTGTAAGGGTGCCTACCCCACTGGTATCAAAATCCTAAGATCTCCTGTGACCTCCTTGACCCTGCAGGATTTCCCCAACTTCATGCTTTCTGGTTCATCTCTTACTCTGACTTAAACTTTGCTTTAACTTTCTGATACCTCTGTAAAGACCATGGTGCCCCCTGAGAGATGCCTGGCCAACTCTTTCATTTTGTTGATTCTCACTCCTGCTCAAGTATCACCTTTCTTTCTTTCTTTTCTTTCTTTCTTTTTTTTTTTTTTTTTTTTTTTTTTTTTTTTTTTTTTTTTTTTTTTTTCAGTACTGGGGAATTGAATCCAAGGCCTCACACGTGCTTCACACGTGCTCTGTCACTGGGACGCACCCCTCACTTATTTTGTATTTTTGAGTCAAGGTCTCCCTGAATAATGCAGGCTACCTCTGACCTCAAATGTGCAATCCCCCTGCCTCAGCTTACTGAGTTACTGGTATTACGGACAGGCACCACCACACCCAGCTTCAAGTATCACCTTTAAAAGAGGAGAACCTGTCACTATTTGTGTTAGTTTTCTGAGACAACTTGGTTGGGCAAAGGGAAGCCAAGATAGCTGATGCAATGTTATTTTGGGTGTGTCAGTGAAGGGGTTTCTGGAATATATTACCATGTGAGTCAGTGGACTAAATAAATGCGGGGGACATCATCAATCCATGGAAAACCCAGATAGAATGAAAGAGACTAAGGGTAAATTCTCTCTCTGTGTTCTAGCAGAGAAATCTTTGTCCTCTGAGGAATCTTCACACAGATGGTTCCACCCTTGCCACAGGGCATGAGGTGATTTAGAACCATGCTTCCATCTGTGATGTAATTCCAATTCGGATGTTTCAGTTTCCATTAAGTTCAAGAGGAAGAATGTGATTTGGATCCTATTGCAAAGAGGTCCCAGGAGAGAAATTTCTCACAGTGTAGGAAGGAGGGAAGATGCACAACACAGCAGGCTCTAGAACACTGGAGCTGAGAGACAAGTAGAAATCAGGATCATTGAATTGATTTCCCAACTCTACCTTTGAGCTCTGTCTACACTGAGTGCTAAGTGGATTGGTTTCCTTCAACTAGTACCTTCCTATATCATTGACATTTGGGAGAAGGACACGGCAACCCACTCCCCAAAATCAATCAGCCATTGAAAACTCTATGAACAGCAGAGAAGCACTGACAATAGTGTTTCCCCTGTTGTATGTAGGGTCACTATGAATCGGATACCGACTCGACGGCACCCAACAACAACAATAACAACCTATCATTGACATGGGAGAAGGACCCAGCAACCCACTCCCAAAATACAATCCACAATTGAAAACCCTATGAATAGCAGAGAAGCACTGACAATAGTGTCTCACCTGTTGTACATAGGATTGCTATGAGTTGGACACCAACTGGATGGCACCCAACAATAATAACAACATAGCATTGACTGATATCTATACCATTGGTGTGATTAACTATGACATAAAAGTAATCTGTACTTAATTTGGTGGTGTGTTCCTCCAAACTCCTTGCTCAGCAGAAAATTTGGGGCTAATTTTGTCTTCTTCCACTTTGGGGCATGGTAAGGTTGGGTCTTTCTTCCATCTCCACAGAAGGACTTCAAGACCCATTATATTTTTCTGTGTCAATATGGGGGGGACTTTCTTCAGACTACCATACTTTTGGCTATCCTTGGAAGAAGAATATGGGCTCCTCTGGAGGGCAGTGGTGGTGGGGCAATCTACCAAGAAGTAGCTTTCTAGTCCTTGTTTATCTTGTACTTGGACTCGTGTCTCCCCAGTCCCTGTGCATCTGTAATTCTCCTTTGTCAGCTGTCATTTATCTGTCTCTGCAAATGAAGGTCTCAATCTTACTGTCTAAAAGAGTTTGCAGAGTATTTGTCATTGTCTCCACAATGACTCACTAACCACAATCTATCTGGAATAAAGGAGGAGGAATGAGCCCTCAGGGTATAATTGAAATAATTTAAGGGGGAGTGGGAGACAAGCCATTTGATGCTGGAAAATACCATACTACCTTAGATAGATCAAAAAGCTATATTTTCGTTCTTTAGGGTCAAGACTAGAGTGGTATTGTTGGTTCTAGCGGGTCTAACACAATAACCTTACCTTGAAGCCCTATCCAATCAAAGCCCTTAGACTGTGGTCATGAAGTGCATAGTGACTGGGATATCTCTAACTGAGATAGACTTTAACCTCATTAGATTGGATTGAGCTCATATTAAATTGTTGTTGTTAGGTGTCGTCTAGTTGTGTCCAACTCACAGCGACCCTCACAGGGTTTTCGATGGCTGATTGTTTCGGGATTGCCTTGGGAGTGGATTGCCATGTCCTTCTCCCATTTTGGGGGTACTGTAGAATATTGATTACATGAGAAATTCTCAACAGATTTAATTGAGTGCATCATTCCACCTGGTCAAGTGGCCATAGCATCACCTGAAGAATCACTATGTGCCTAGAATAACTTCTGTTGGAAGAGATGCATGAAGATGTAAGCTAGGAGAAATCTAGTTGATTTGTGGAGAGGTTTAGTTAAGTCTTCAGTATTCCTTCTCTATATGCTTCTTCCCTCCCATCACCTCCCATCTCCAAAGGGATTCCCTTCTCTTGCAGAGATGTGTGAAGGCAAGAGGTTCAATAATCCTTTCCATTTTGCAAGGCATGGAAGACCTTTAGGATGGTGGGTCTAGGAAGAAACTGGTAGCACATCCTCTATACCATATTCAGAAGGTTCTAGAAGGCTATAGAGAAAAGCCTGGTAGATTCTCATTTACAAGTGAATGAGCACTGAAGTAACATACAGAGAGAGAGAGAGAGAGAGAGAGAGAGAGAGAGAACTCATTGGTCTCTTGCCAAGTGTTGCGATGTGCTTTGGAGAAGGTTGTAGCAGATTCTACTGTCAAGGAGACAGCTAGACAGCTCCCCTTCAGCTGGAGTGTGCTCTGAGGGCCCCAGTGAAGCAGAGTGTTGATATCATACATACGCCTTCAGATCAGCTGAGTTCAGGAACATCAGACAGCTGTCTGAACAAGACCGGGAACACTAGCGACCACCGTCTGCAGTCAGCATCCCTAGGACAGGAGACACAGCTGTGTTGTGAGAGGCAAAGTGACTACCACACAGCCATGAAACCTTCTGTTTCCTGTTAGACATTGTCACTTATGTAGGGAGACTTCACCTGTCTCCCTTAATCAGGGGCCAAGTTATCCAGGGAAGATGACCAAGGGTGGCATGAAGACATGAATCAAAGCCCTGAGACTGAGGTCACGAAGTGCATGGTGACTGGGATGTTTCTAATTGAGATAGACTTTGACCTCATTAGTCTGGATTGAGCTTATATTAAATTGTTGTTGTTAGGTGCCGTAGAGTTGTGTCCAACTCACAGTGACCCCCATAGGGTTTTCAGTGGCTGATTGTTTCAGGATTGCCTCAGGAGTGGATTGCCACATCCTCCCCTTTTGGGGGTACAGGGAATCGAACTCAGGGACTGCAGAGCAGCGCTCTACCAACTGAGCTAAATCCCAGCCCCTTATATTAAATAGGGAACAAAAAACCAAACAGACCACAATATGAGCCTTCTATTTCAGACAGCCTAGGAATTCAAGGCCAAGAATAATATAGTAAATAACATGTTTGAAAATATTTTTTGTGGTTGTTTCACTTTAATTTTTTTGAGGCAGAGCCTCTCTGTGTAGCCCAGGCTGGCTTCAAACCCAGGATCCTCCTGCCTCAGCCTCCTTATCCCTGAGATTACAGGTTTGTGCTACCATGCCCAGCGCCGTGTTTGAAAACGTTTGAATGGAAATTCCTAATGACATCTGCACTGTATACTGAGGGTATTTAACACTGTCAGTACCTTTTGTCCTGTGGTCTAGAGACCACTAGGGTATGGCACCCAAGCACCAGGCTTTGGGGACCCTAAGGGGTGAAGAGAAGGAAAGAAGGTGGGTAATTAAACAGAGAAGCTCCCTACCTGTCCGTTCTCTGTATCTGTGTTCTGCTAAATGTTTCATTTAAACAATAGGTTCTGTTTTTTAAAAGCACATTGAAAAATCCCTCAATTAGTTGACACCTTAGATTTCTTCCAACTCTATGATGCTATCATAAACTTTTCATGGTTTCTCCTGTCCAGCTAGTCACATTGGCCCTATAGCCCAGGCCAGCCATGATGAGTGTTTTAAAGACATAACGCTAGCCGGAAGCAGCAGCACAAGCCTGTAATCCTAGTGATTCAGGAGGTAGAGGCAGGAGGATTGCAAGTTCAAGGCTAGCAGCAGCCTGTGTAACTTAGACCCTGCCTCAAGATAAAAAAATAAAACATAAGGTTGTAGCTCAGTTGTAGAGTGTTTGATATGGGTGAGGCCCTGGGTTTAGCCCTGGATTCAGCACCCAGCACTGAAGAAAAAAAAAAACAAAAAACACTGCTAATAGGATGTCACTTTCAGAGTTCTATATTGGCATCAGTACAGACCTAGAGTACACTTTCTTCAGAAGACATGTTACCAGAGAGCTAGAATGAAAGCTTGACCTTTGGGTAGAGCTAGATTAGGATGCTCCCCAAACAAAGAAAAGGCAGAGACCCGAAAAGCAGTGAAGTGAGATTTTAATGAAATTAAAATTCAGAAAAAGAGAGTGCAGTTGATAGAGTTGGCAATTGTGGGAGGGAGACTGGGTCCCAGGGTCTTTATTCCTTGTAGTTTTTATGGCAATATATGCTTCTTCTAGGGAGACATGGGCCTTGGGGCAAAAGTGACCTCTGTCTTTTGAGGCGAACTCAGGAGGAAATATTTAAGCATATATTATTATTGTGTGGTCTCCTGATCCCATCAGATCTCGGAAGCTAAGCAGGGTCGGGCCTGGTTAGTCCTTGGATGAGAGACTGCCTGGGAACACCAGGTGCTGTAGGCCTGGGAGAAGGACCCAGTAACCCACTCCCAAAAATCAATCCGCCATTGAAAACCCTATGAACAGCAGAGAAGCACTGACAATAGTGCTTGCCCTGTTATATGCAGGGTCGCTATGAGTCGCATACAGACTAGATGGCACCTAACAACAACAACATTAGTTTAAAGTTGTAGTCAGCTAAAAGCTGTTCTGTGTGGCCTAAAGCTTGGGATGCATTTGAGACAGGAAGAAATAGCTCACTGCATTTATTATGGTAAGCTTTAACTCTGCAATCAGCTAGAAGCTGTTCTATATCCCCCCAAAGTTAGGATATGTGTTTTAGATAGGAGGAGATATCTAACCTCGCTTTATTGTTGTCAGTTTACCTATTAGCTCCAAGGCCAGTTAAAAGCTGCCCTGCGGCTGGGTGGTCTTTAACTTTGCAGTTAGTTACAAGCGGCCTGTGGATTTTTATTACTTAATGAAAGGCCAATGCTGCTTTATCTTCAATCTAGCAATGGAAGGCTAAGGCTTGAAAATAAGCTACAAAGAGCAGGGTGGATTTTCCACTACAATACTTGCAATCTGCCTCCTTTCCTGACTTCTCTGCTGATCCCAGTGGAGGCTTTGGGATTTGTCCATTGTCTGGAAACCAGCTCTCGCTGCTCGAAGTTAAGGACAACATAATGGGGGTTGACCCTGGTATCACATAGGCCTATAACAAGGGGTAGGAAGTATGTAGGTGGTTGTAGGGTGCCCATTATTGCTGAAAGACCAGGTGAGCTGAACTCATTCACACCCCATGGAAATCAAGTGCTGGTCACATAATCCTTTCCTTTCAGGAAATGCAGAGCCATTTACTTTGGTAATAAGTTGGACGATTCCATTTCATCCTGAGAAGTCAAAGCTCTTCAAGTTTATTTTACTACATTAAAAAACACACTATTTATTAATTGTACAACTAACTAGTCACGTGATCTTGCCAGAGCTGAAGCATGAATTCTTTCCTCTTTGATGACACAGTTTTCAGGGTAACTCTGTTTCATACGTTGTTTGTGTACCTGCCATGGGCCACCTGCTGTGGATCCAGGGCTATTAGGCATTCTCAGTGGCAGCGGGAGACACAGCCCAGTGCTGCCACCTGCCGCCGGAGGAGCTCTCCCTCCCAGAGACTTCCATGCAGGTAGAGCCAGGTCCTTAATTCTGTCACAGAAAAAAAAAAAAAAAAAAAA
>VMDO01022569.1:19462-33358 GCA_007922755.1 Pedetes capensis | reverse complement strand
CAACCCCCTCCCAAAAATCAATCTGCCATTGAAAACCCTATGAACAGCAGAGAACACTGCCAATAGTGTTTCCCCTGTTGTACAGAGGGTCGCTATGAGTCGGATACTGACTTGACGGCACCTAACAACATATATATATATATATATATATATATATATATATATATATATATATAGAGAGAGAGAGAGAGAGAGAGAGAGAGAGAGAGAGAGGGAGGGAGGGAGGGAGGGAGGGAGGGAGGGAGAGAGAGCACGCACTAGCTCTAACAAGACCAAAAGTTTTTTCCCAGATAGGAAGATTATAATGAGCTGATAATTGACTCTTATACTGGTTCAGATGGGGATTCAGTGGTCTGGGGCAAGGAGTGAGCTGTCAGCAGAAACTTACCTGTAGACTTCATGTTCATTGTTGTTGTTGTCACTATTAGGTACTATCAAGTCAGGTCTAACTCATAGCGACCGTTTGTACAACAGAACAAAACACTCTCTGACAGTGTGCCATACCCAGAACTGTCAGTGCTTCTCTGCTATTCATAGGGTTTTCAATGGCTGATCATTTCAGGATTCTTTCAGGACTGGGCCACCCATTATCCATAATCCTTCCCACAACTTAACAAAATCCACCATACAATTATGTGCTTCATGGGACATTGGCAAATCCATCACACCCAGAGTGCTCCATGGAAGAAATGATGGCTAGGCTGCATCTTGTGTATTTTGGACATGTTGTTAGGAGGGACCAATCCCTGGAGAAGGACTCATGTTTGAGGAAGTGGTGGGTCAATGAAAAAAAGGAAGAACCTCAACTAGATGGACTGACACAGTGGCTACAACAATGGCCTTCAACACACACACACACAAAAATCATGTGCACAATTTTGGGAAGTGTTTTCATTCTGTTGTACATAGGGTCATTATGTACAAATGAAAGGGAGGCTCTGCTCTGGGGCTTCTAGACAAGATTATATTCCTCTAAGAAAGAAACAGCAGAAGATGGTAACTTTTTGTCTCTGGATGTAGGTATCTGAAAGTGACACCAGGCACATCTGTAGCATACCTCATGAATATCCTAAGAATGAAGCTAATAGCATCATAGAGAAATAGGCCAATAGCACTGAGACACAGCACCTGTAACTCTCCTATCAATGGACTTTTTAATATATAAAATGAGATGATTTCTTTGTACTTAATCATCTTTATTTGTGTTTTCTGTTACTTGCATCCAAAACCTGCCCAACTAATGTACCCATCATATACCTATACTGTGCTTGCACTTCACTGTCATTTCATCCTTTGAATATACATAGCAACACAGGCAGAAGTATCTCACTAGCTTCAAAATAAAGCAGGCAAAGGACCCATACAATTGGATTATTTGATGTATTTGAAGTACACTAAGTCCTATTTGTGGTAGTGTTTATAAGAATCTATGCATATGTTAACACTCATAGAACTGTACACCAAAAACATGATTATTACTGTACATTTTAAATCAAAAGGATCCCAGAAGAGTGAGACATGAATTCAAGCTCACATTTGACCCCAAAGCTGCACTGTTTCTGACTGCTTGTCAAGTCCAATATAAACAGCTCAATACTTACAGCCAGGAGACTGAAATTTAAATCCCAGCTCTGCCACTTGATAGCTATGTGACCTTATGCATTTTGGTTCACCACCCTGAGTTTATTTTCTTAACTGCCAAATGCAGATGATAATAATCTCTGCCCATTCCATCTTTTTGAGGGAGGTAGGTCAAATAAGAAAATGACTTGAGAGGCAATTTTTTAATGTTGAAAATGCATGAAAATTTTCCATTGTTACTGTGTGAAAATATCTATTCTTATAATACCATTCAGGCTGACTTCATGACACACCTGTGATTTCAACCAAGACAAACTAGTGTCATCACCTCCGATATATACCTATGATGGACACCGAGTCAGTCATGATACTTTTCCCCCCTAAGGTCTTTATTTATGTTTATACCATTCCACTAAACACTCTGGTCCAAGGAGCATTTATAAATCACTTGGTATTGTTCCATGAGTCAAAATGTCTTAGCAATTGCCGACTTAAACTCCTAGCATACAGAAATACCTTCTATTTATTTCTAATAATAGAAACCCAAATTTTTATGTTGGAACATTGACACTTAAAAGCCTACATTTCTTAGACTCCCTTGCAGCTAGGTGCAGCCAAGCATGTGAACAAGTCCAAGCCAATGAGTTTCAAGGGAGTGGTATGTGGGACTTACAGAAAGGTTGTCTGGGGACAACTGACATGTCTTTCATAGTGTATTTTTAGCCCTTCTGCCTTTCCATATTTCATAATGTGCATTATAAATGTTATGGTTGGAGATTTATCCATACGGTACATCTGATCATGGAGTGGCCTAAGGATGACTTAACACCCTAGAATGGTAAAGCAGATAAACACAATACTGTATTCTTGGTAACACTTTGGCATCATTATTCCACCAAGGCAACCACCTATCCCTGGACTTTTTCTACATGAGAGAGAAGGAAACCTTTAATTTAAAACATTACTTTTTGGGTCTCTGCTACTCCAGACAAACCTAATTATTGGCTCATACATAACCCAGTTCAACCTGTTTTCCTTGAGGAAGAAATAAAACAGTTATGTAAAGATCATGATAATATTCATACTAAAACAATCAATGTGCAGAATATTATTATGAAATATTTCAAAGACGTGAGCAAAATTTTGCATGATTTTGCATAGCATAACCCATGTAGATTTAACCATTTCAGAATTCAACTCTATAAAATCCAAATGGGGGAGAGAAAAATGTGTATTGATATCTATGTCTGTGCATATTTATATAAACATAGGTATATTTGTTTATATATCTATGTATTCTTAAACAGATATAGAGATCATATATATTTTTTCTATGTGCCTATCATGTGTCGGTCACTTTATATTATATCCAGTTCTCACAAAAACTTAACAAAATGTGTATCACTCCCTCCATTTTGTAGGTAATAATACTAAAGACTCTGTGAGTTAAAGTAAATGATGCATGTCAGGATTCCAAGCCAGTCTGTCTTATACCAAAGGTTATACCCTCTCTATGACACCCTGAAAACTGAGTTAACTATAGCGTTGGTTGTACAGCTAACAAAACATCTCAGTAAATATTTGGAAAATAAACAAAAAATAATAGTGCTGGATGCATTTGGTAGGTGGGGATTACTTAGAACAATTTTGCATACTTGATTGTTTCAGTACAAGATTTGAGAAGCATGAAATACATGAGTCATGGCTCTCAGAGAACAGATGGTTAGTGGTCTGCATTAATTCAGTCACAAAGTTTTGTGCAGACTAAGGAAAACAATAAAACTATGTCTCATGGTGTTTGTCAACCTCAGTCTCTGATTCCTCCTTATAAAAGCTTGCTTGACTCTCTCCCCTCCACGCTTGCACCCTGATAATCATTCTATCAAAAGTATCCTTTCATCACATTGACTTTGTGAAAGGTGAATTTTTTATTTACCACTGTTCAATTTGTTTCTTATAGTCTATATTCTAAAATTATTTCATTAAAGCTATAGGGTAAACATTTATGATTATTTCTTAGGTTTGTTCACTCTGAGCTTTGAAAGTCATCAGTAATGGACTCTCAGGGAAGAACTATTGTTAGATCACAACAAAAGCTGATGTTTATTCTGTATTCACTCTGGTCCAGGTGTTTTGCATGTATTATCTCAATTAATCTTCAATCAACACCATAAATTAAAGGATATTGTTATTCCCAATTGGCAATTGAGGAAAGCAAGTCAAAAGGGGAAAAAGGGACTTACCAGAGAAGGGTAAAGTGGTAGATCAAGGATTTGTGCCCAACCAGTGACCCTTGAAATAGATCTTGAAAACTGAGTAGGTATAGTGATTTAAAGTAGGCCCACATCTGTGTAAGCTACCCTCAGATCTTATTGGCTTAATATAACATAAATATACTGTTCATTCTTCTCATAGTTCACTGATAGCTGACCCATGTTTAGACTCCACATACGCATTTGAGTAAGACAGATCAGAAGGGCTCACTTCTTGGGGCACTGGGCATGAAGAGATAGAGGACTTCTCCTGGTGGCCCACACAAGGGACTTTTGTGATTGTTGCAAACACAAGCTTTCATTTCTGTGATTGATGCAAAAGAGACTTCTGTGATTTGGAAACACACAAGCCTTCATTTCTGTGATTGGTGCAAACTCCTCCTCTCTGACTATATAAACAGACACGTCAGGTCTCTAGAGCTGAGGAGGCCAGGAAACACCTTCCTGTGCTCTCCCTGGTGTTGCAACTTTGTTATTGTTGTTGTTAGGTGCCGTCAAGTCGGTATCCGACTCATAGCGACCCTCATAGGGTTTTCAATGGCTGACTGTTTCTCGGGATTGCCTTGGGAGTGGATTGCCATGTCCTTCTCCCATTTTTGCAGTGCTTGGAATTGAACTCGGGACCTCAGAGACTGCAGCCAGTGCTCTACCAACTGAGCTAAATCCCAAGCCCTGTTGCAACTTTAGGCCCAATGATAGACTTCTCTTGAGTGGTCTTTGCATACTTTTGATAGTGAGGGCTGACTTGGTAACACAGAGAAAGAAGGATCAGAAATGGAGAATGGTGGTGACACCAGTGGCAGAGGAAAGCAGAGACAGTGGAGCAGCAGTGGTAGAGACAGCAGAGAAGTCAGAACACTGAGCTGTAGAAGCAGAAAGTGCTTGGCTGCTTGACAGCTAAAGAAGAGGTGAGGCAGCACGACCAGCACCTGGCAGCAGCAGCAGCAGCAAAGGGCTGTGATGGGTGCCTTCCAAACAGCAGCAATAAGGACAGTGGTTATAGAAATAAGAAGCAGCTAAACAGTCCACGAGTGTAACCAAGGAAGGAAGAAGAGAGAAATGAGGCCCTAAATAGCCATAAAAGTGAAACTTCAGGCCCTGGTCACT
Source organism: Pedetes capensis (assembly GCA_007922755.1). NCBI lineage: Eukaryota > Metazoa > Chordata > Mammalia > Rodentia > Pedetidae > Pedetes > Pedetes capensis. The sequence goes on along the minus strand of VMDO01022569.1, from coordinate 28,397 downwards.
GGAAAAGTTTCAGAGAGCAGTCAAGTCTTTAGGACCAAGGGTTTCAGACACCCTTAGTCCTGGAGCTATAGCACTGGCCAAAGTCTAGGACAGAGAAATATCAATACTCATTCTTGCCTGGAAGCTGCAACACCAGCTATGGTCTAGGTCTAATGAATCCCAATTCTTAGCCCCCACTTGGGAGTTGTAATGCCAGCTGTCATCAAGGGCTGGGGAATCCCAACTTCCTCAGCCTGCCTAAGAGTTGTAGCATTTAAGGGTTTAAGAGTCCCCACCAGTTGGGCCTAATAGGAGCTATAGCAGTTGAAGGGCTGAGGGATCTTGAACTCCTTGGTCTAGATAAGAGCTGTAACACTAGAAGCTGTCAACTTGCTGCTCCTACATATCTGTTGTCTCTATGCACTGCTGTCAAATGCTGGGGGACACAACTGCTGCCTAGGATGAGCATTTGATAGTGTTCTCCTTGCCTACCCATTATTTCTGCCCAGGTAGAGGAAAAGACAACCGATTAGTGACATAAGTACCTAAGCCATTTCTATTTAATTTTTCCAGCATCTAATGATTTTAAGTTCCTCCTCTGGATCATCTGCATCCTGGCAGCTGATAAGGGAAGAGAGACAGTTTGTGCAGACGCCATTAGGGGCTCGAAGTGTCCATAGCAAATATTCCTTGCATTTATACTCCATCAACTTAATCACTTGGCCCATCTAGATATAGATACTGCGAAATGTAATCTCCCAGAAGTAAAATGAAAGGGCTATGGTGAGCACATTTTCTCTGTTACAGTAGAGATTTGATGTTTGCAAAGGAAGTGAACAAGGAAAAGAAGAAGGAAACTGCAAGAAAATGGAGAAATTTGAGAAAAACCTATTGTCTGAAAATACTAGTCAAATTTGGGAAACACAAAAAAAGTTGATTTAACAGAAACCCATGTTGGCAGTTTAAGCCATGTGTTAAGGGGCCAGATCAACCCAGGACTTGAAAAATACTGTAAGAAGTTTGGACTTTATGGTATAGTTAAAGGGGACCTGTTGAAAGATATTTAATCAATGAAAAATATGACCATATTTGGAACTTAAAAATATTAACCTGTGAACAGGATAGTGGTTAGACAGAACAAGGCAAAAAGCCAAGAGCCTAGTGAGAGTACGATTGAATCGGAGATATAATGTGTCATAGGATGGTTCCAATGAAGTCAGAAAGAAGACACATGATATAAATTAGATTATGGAGGTAGAATTAGATAATTGTAGGAGTTGACAAGTGAACTCTTCTCCTTATTCCCCAATTTTTCCTGGCAATTGAGGTGCTATCTTCATTTTAGAGATGAAGAGACTGTCCTTGGGTAGTTGAAGGATCTGCCAAGGTTACACAATTAATTAATGTCTGAGCCAAGAGCCAACTGTGCCCAACTCTATAACCAAGGTCCTTCCATTGTACTATCTAAAAATCTTAGCCATGCCTTACCTACAAGAACCATTTGTATGTTTATGAAATTATTTCTCCCTTCTCTCGGTTGATTTTCCTGGAGAAAAGATTCCAAATTCTCCTAATAGCACCCCACATAACCTACCAAGTTTCTTCAGTCTTCTGACCACATTCAGCTGGATGCATCTCAAATAAGCTACTTAGGTTAAGGAATTCCTTCGGTAACCAATACTTTAGTTGTGAGGTAACATCCAGAAATGAAAACTGTGCTACTGCTTTCCCAATTCATCAAAAATCCACAAAATCCAAAAAGTTCAGAAGTACTTTCTAAAGTATATTCATTATTTTGTTTATTCTACTACCCAAAGCTGTGGGTGACCTCACTTATAAAACTTAGTGAACCATTTGAAACAAACCAGTTGCTCCAAAACAGTGCTGATTCTTTGCTTAAACCAGACAGATGCAACCAACCCACTTTTATATAGATAAACAGATGTGTAAATGGGCTCTTTTCTCTCCATGGAATGTAAGCTCTTTCTTACATATTATATTTTGTGTGCTGACTGGTAAGTTAATTGAACAATTAAGTGGTTACAGTCCCAGACAAATTATTTTGAAGCAGGAAAAGAATGTTTGACTTAGATCCCAGCTTATGAAATTCCCAGCATTAAAAACTTGCTCCTCCTATTGTTTGTCCAAAATCAATGAATGGTATCTATCAATTTTTATCTAGTGATCAGATCAGAAAACTGAGAGTGGTATTTAATTAATCTCTCTAGCTCATCTCTCACGTTAAATTAATTATCAAGTTAATGCAACTTCCAATTTGGTTCAACTTCCTAAAAAAAAGAAAATCAAAAAGCCAAATAGTTTTCTTATTACCATTGTTACTGTCCTAGCACAGGACTGAATCATTTCTTCAGTGGCTATAGTTGTTGTTAGGTGCTGTCAGGTCAGGTCCAATTCATAGCGATCCTATGTATAACAGATTGAAACACTCTCTAACACTGTGCCATGGCCGGCACTATGTCAGTGCTTCTCTGCTATTCCTAGGGTTTTCAATGTGACTGTTTTGGGATTATTTGGAGCATGGGCTGCCAGGTCTTTCTCCCATTTTTGCAGTGCTGAGGATTGAAGCTAGGGCCTCAGAGAGTGCAGAGCAGCACTGAGCCAAACCCCAGCTCAGTGACTGTAGAAAGCTCTTAAGCTTCTCAAACTTTTCTTACCACATTCTGCCTTCTGCAGTCACATGTAGATCTGTCCAACTTGTTCTAAAATGACAGTTATCATTATATACCTGCTCAAAGCATTCCAGGGTTCCCACCCCCATCCCCTCATATACACCCAGGGATGGTGTGCAATTCACTCTGTTATCTGCTCCGTGTCTCCAGCTCCTTCACCTCATTCCCACATGCTCTCCTCCAGCCACACAGAACACCTTTCACTTTCCCAAATGTAGCTTGTTTTTCTCACATTTAGGCTTCTTCACCTGCTGTTCCTTCTGTCTGCAACATTTCACTTACCCTTTTTTTTTTTTCCCTTGCTAACTCCTATTTATTCTTTAGATCTCAGTTTAGGTCTCATGTTCTCCATAAATCCTTCCCTGACTTCTAAGACTAAGTTAGGCATTTCTGTCCTGAATTCTAGTACCTTCCCCTTCCTCTGTTTTACTGCATGAGTTACCATGCCCCTTGTACCTAATTATTTCTTGAAACAATGTCATCTCACTAGAAATATTTTTGAATCTCTTTAATTACTTAAAAACACTAGCAAATTCTCTCTTGACAAAGAAGGATACATAGCCAATGAAAAGACCTTGTCTGTTCTGAGAATTGATGTGCTGTTTTAATGGATAAGATCGCCAAGGTAAAATATGACCACAGGTAAAGCTAGAAACCGAACTGAAAAATAACAGAAGACTGGGATTCCAAGGTAGATGATTGAGATAAAAGCAGCCAGTTTGAGCTTAGATTCTCTGGCAAAGTTGCTTCAAGTCTGACCCAGTATAGCAGGAATGGTAGAGCTGTAGCTTTAAAATGCCTGGAGTTTCTATTATACTTGATTTATTCATTCATTTATTTACTCATTTATTCTTTTACCCATCCAGTCTTAAAAAGATGCTGAGTACCAGCTATGTGCCAGGCACTGTGCCAGGAACCCTAAATTCTGAAGGGATTTGTAGAGAAGATACATACTTAAAATACATAATTTAAAAGAAAAATGCAGTAAGAGTTACCCTAGGGATATGTGTACAGAAACATTCCCTAATTGAGTCTGGGAGAATCAGAAAAGCCTAGTCTGCATGAGGTGCCTCCCATCCCATCTTCACTGTCTTCCGTAGTCCAATTCTACCCTGTCTTCCAGGATAACCCTCCTCAGTGCAGGTTGTTGGAGGGAGCTTGGGACCTAGTAGATGTTTGTTGTGGTACTGGTTAGGTGCCTTCGAATCAAGTGTGACTCATAGCAACTTTGCACAACAGAATAAAACACTCTGCCACACTGTGCCATGCCAGGCACTATTGTCAATGCTTCTCTGCTATTCATAGGGTTTTCAATGGCTAATTGTTTTTTGGGAATGGGTTGCCAGGTCCATCTCCCAAGTCTACAGCACCTGGTGTTCCCAGGTGGTCTCCTATCCAAGGACTAACCAGGTCCAACCCTGCTTAGCTTCTGAGATCACGCGGGATCAGATGCCAGGGTGCTATAGGTACAGACAGAAAGGATTGAGTACTGCTAAAAATGTAACTACAGCCATGTGAAATAGAAGAGGCATGTGATTCTCCACCATTTGTAGGATAAATAATGCCAAAGAAAGGAACAAATATTCAGATCCTAAAATGAGAGGTTTAACTATCAGTTCATGTGTTACTTTAGTTTGATTACTTACTCTCTCTGGGCCTCAAATTTTCTCATCCATAGGAGGGAAATATTCATGCAAAAACAATAAATGCTAGATTTGAATGAACTCTCTGAGATTATTTTATCCAACAGTTGGCAAATTATGCTCCACGAAACATCTAAAGGCTGTCAATGGGCATTTCTTAAAAACAGATTCCTCAAGTCTCATACATTTTGGAAGAAGTAGTTTGAAGTTGCTTTAGGACTTCTCAGAGCCTTTCACGTGCTTGAACATGTGCATCCCTATCCAAACATACTTAGGCATGGCATGCAGGGCTATTTTTATCAAAAAGTATCTCATAGAACCAGTGTTGGGTGGAATACGCCATCTGATCTAATGTACTCCTCTGGACAAGGAAGCAAGGGACCAAAGGACAGAGAAATTTTCTCCACCTCATCCTGCCTCAGAAGCAGACCTCTCACATTCTCGCTGCTGCCAGGTAGCTCTCCATTAACTGTGAAGGACCCTCCCTCCCATGGTCGCTGGCAGTCGGAAGGGTCTAATAAGATGTAAGTGAGAATGATTAGCAAAGTCTCCAGGATAAGGTGCCTACATGAATCTTTGCAACTAAAGAGTTCCCAATAAAAGATGTTTCTATAACCTAATACTGGCAGAAACTGCAATCCAATCTGCATTTATTACATGGCCATAAGGTGGACATGCCTGATTAGCTGGCACACACAAACACAACTGAGAGTTCACCTGCACCTTGCAGAAACTGTACAAGCACTGACACACACATTCCAGGAGAGGGACCAGCTTTTGGTTTGTTATGTGATCCAATTTACTTACCTTTCCTGGCCTTGGGGTTCTTTGTTGGTCATTTCTTGGCCCATCTCTACATTTTAATTTCTCAAAAGAATTGACTAATAATTCAACACACTTCCAAAACAGAACCTATACAAATGCTAACCACTATCACTGTGACCTACTAGTTACTATGGAATTAGAGGTGAGACAGAGCCCCTGTTAGACCAGGACTCCTTCTGAACCAACGTATCTAATAAACTGGGAGAAGAGAAGGCCCACAAATTAAAAGGCAGCATTTGAAATCTAATCAGATATTCTTTCAATTTACTCAGCCCCCCTGTGGTGCTATCCAACTTTATTAGGGTTTTATTCTGTATTCTACTTTAAAGTGAAATTTATATTAATTTATAGTACCAACACAAAATTCTATTAAAAGGAAAGAACTTTTATAACTTTACTATTTTTCCTTGGTTACTGTCCCTAGGTTTTCAACCCAATAATAAGGACTCTTTTGTTTTAATTCATGTCTGGGAGAGAAATTGTGAAATCTCTTCAACACTATTTTCTGCTGGGTTGTTAAACACAGTAGGAACCCCGATGTGGAAGATATGTGCTGTAATTGGCTATAGGGGCCAGGAAGTTGAACTTTCTCATTCTTGTTCAGTTTCTTTTCCCTGAGTGTCTTACAAGTTTGTGATCATTGTCTAATTTGACTATGACTTCAAAAGTACAATAAGAACTCAGCCATGAGGAAGTGGAAATGCTAGGTCATCTCTACATCTCAACTTTGATAAATTCATGCTCCATTTTCCCAGAAATGAAAATTGTAGCTCTCCTCATCTCTGACCTGACAGTTCCCTCATTTTTCAGAGTCATCTAGCTATCCAAAGATAATGCATAGTCTATGTGATGTGGAGGGCTGGGATTTAGCTCAGTTGGTAGAGCTCTGCGCTGCAGTCTCCGAGGCCCCAAGTTCGATTCCCAGCACCACAAAATGGGAGAAGGACATGCAACCCACTCCCAAGGCAATCCGAAAACAGTTAGCCATTGAAAACTTATGAGGGTCGCTATGAGTCAAACTCGACTCGGCGGCACCTAACGACAACAACATGTGATGTGGAAGAAAACATGCATCATCACAACTTTTTCACTTTACATATGAAGAAACTGAAGGAGAGAATGGAGAGGATGGAGGAGGAAGGAGAGTATGGAGGAGAAACTTGAGGTCACAGAGCATGATCATGGCCTAGTCAGGACTGAAATCCAAATCTTTTAGCTCTCAATTCTATGCTGATTTTTCTTCCCCACTATGTAAAGCCCTGGAGTTCTTTCAAGAGCAAAAATCAGCCCAGATAGTATGTCTTAGCTAGGACAAGTACCAGTTTTATCTATTGACCCATGCCTATAATAACCAGCTTCTTAAACTCTTTCTGCTACTCTCATACCTATTTTTAAAATTTTGAATTAACCCAAGTGATGAATTACATATGGCCTGCTGTTTACTTCTTTGTGTGAATTTCATGTCAGCTGCCTACATTGCATATCAGTTCAATATGTTTTAGACAGATGCCATTTCTGTAGATAAATTAGTCATCTATTTTCTTCAGTTTTCTACCTAAGCTACCCCTAAATACTCTATTCCAATATCAAGCTGGCTTTCACTCAACCCTGAATTGTCATGCACCAAAAGGTAAAATTTTAGAAGAACATATTTCATATATCCTTTATACCTATGAAAACATTCTTTATCAAATATACCAAATGATACATTGATCCATTTACCCATTAAGATCTACTGTGCATCTATTATGTCAATTGTAGTATGCTGGGCACAGGGGATACAAAGATGAACACCACAGATTCCAGTGGTCATACCCTGATGAGTGAAACCAGTGTAGACAAGCATTTAGACAAGTCTAGTAAATACTGCTCCACATCTGTCATTTTGTCATGCTGTGAGGATTTGCATGTTGCTATGATGCTTATGTCATCAGTATTTCAGATACCAGCAGGGCCACTCATAGTGGAGAGGTTTCAGCTGAGCTTCAAGACTGAGACAGACTAAGGAGAAGGACCAAGCAGCCAACTTTCAAAATAATTAGCCATTGAAAATCCTATGAATAGCAGAGAAGCACCGGCAGATATGGTGCCAGAAAATGAGCATGGCATAGTGTTGGGTATGTTTCATTCTGCTGTACATAGGGTCACTATGAGTCAGATTTGACTGGACGACATCCAACAACAGTAAATATTAGAACAGAAGAACCTCATGAGAAAACCCAATTTGGCTCTCTGCCTTTGAAATAATTGGAAAACAGAATCTGATTTTGCACAGGAAGAACATGAAACTCATGAAAGCCACCCAACTTGGACAAAGTCACCTTGCTAGTGATGCAATTTCTTCTAAGGTTCCCAGGTTCTCCTGCTTTCCCTCTCAGTCAGAGGAGTAACATCCTCCAAATGTGCCAAGAAGGTAAAAAAAAAAAAAAAGAGTCAAAATCTTCCAGGACCCAAGATTTATTGAGATCATAAGTAACCCTTGCTCAGTAAAAGAATCCATCCCCCAGTCGGCTGTGTTCCCATCAGCAACCAGAAATTGTTGCAATCTAATGCATTTATATGTTTTGGTTTTCTTAATTTATTTCAGGCACCTCATTTTCCTGGAACAAGTGCTGTTATTTATGACACAGCAGCAAACACTTTACATTTATAGAGGTTATGAATTTTAGTAATGGTTTTGGTGGCAATTTAATCTGTCCTAACTATGAGGCATTTTACAATGACAATTAAATTATTATTAAAAAATAAACCTCAAATGACATCCTTATCACTTATCAACATATCAAAAGTTTCACTGAGTTGCATTCTGGGTGGATCATAAATATCCCAATGTAGTCTTAGTGAATCTGTGCAATAAACTTGAGTGAACTTAATTAACTTCTACAGTATATTTAAAAGAAAACTCCTCACACATTTTGATGTCATGAAATGAAACATTATTTGAAAAGTGGGTTTATTACATTCCATGGTGCACACTGATATTTAATATTTAAAGACTCTTAAATTTGATGTACTGTGCTGATAGCTAAAGGGTTTAGTCCTGCAGTGTAGGAGGGTGAGATGGTGAATTTCTCTCTCCATCTCTTTGAGGAAGTTTGGATTTTACTGATCACCCCCCCCCATGCACTGATCTATTAAAATCTATGATCAGAGAAGTGTCAAGGATGTTAATGTATACTTTATCAAATTAATTTTAATGTAGCCTTGCTGAATAGCTAATTCACAGGCTGTGTTCTAAATTGTTGGAAAACAACTCCACTCCAAATTAGCCAGGGTGCTGCACTGATATCAGCAGATAACATGTCAGCAAAGTATCATTTGATACAAATTAAAAATGAGGGGTTTTATTTTTTTCTTCATAGAAAATCTAATAATGAAAAGGAAAAAGTCATTCACAATCCACTTCCTCATCTAAACCTATAGGGCACTGGCTGAAATAAAATTACTGTATTCTGATCCACATTTTAATAATTACCTCCAACAGCAATGAGTGTTTCATTTTAAAAATTCGACTTGACATTTGACTTGAATAACGTCTTCTCCTTTAAGCACAGTTTTCTATGCACTAAGATGTCAACAAAAATCCTTACGACTGGGTTAGCATGCAACTTCACATTAAATGGAGAAAAGATTGAGGTTGTCCAAGATTTTACTTTGCTTGGCTCTATAATCAACACCCGTGGAAGCAGCAGTCAAGAAATCCAAAGACGCATTGCTCTAGGAAAAGCTGTGGCAAAAGATCTCTTTAGAGTATTGAAAAGCAAAGATGTCACATTGAAGACGAAGGTGCGTCTGACT
>VMDO01022569.1:0-19362 GCA_007922755.1 Pedetes capensis | reverse complement strand
GGGAGAGAACAATCCCTGGAGAAGGACATCATGTTTGGAAGAGTGGCAGGTCAACGCAAAAGAGGAAAACCCTCCACCAGATGGATTGACACAGTGTCTGCAACAATGGGCTTAAACATAAATAAGATCGTTTGCCTGGCACAGAATCGGCAATTGTTTCGATCTGCTGTACATAGGGTCGCTATGAGTCGGACTCGACTCAATGGCACCTAACAACAACAACAACAAGATGTCAATGGCCAAATACTGATAGCAGATTATCCTTCCTTGAAGGGAAGAGATAGAGACACCTTTACCAGAAAAATGGAAGGGAACCATACAATAGGAAAATATAGAATTTGCCTGTACTAATACCCAATGTACTCAAACTCATTGCCAAAAAAAAAAAAATGGAGAAGAGTTGGTTCCTGTAATCTTTCCAGGATACCAGCAAACACATTTAAGATGGAGCTCACTCTCTTTCCTGGGCAATTTGCTCACTTTCCTTCACTATCTCCCAAGTGCCCTTTACCCAGCACCTTGATTAAAATTATTTGCATGAATGTGTGTTATGTTTCTGTATATTTTGTACACATAGTATATTTGCACTTATTTTTATACTAGTAACTTTGTAACAGGGCTGGGGTTTAGCTCAGTTGGTAAGAACACCTGTTCTGCATTTCCAAATGTCAAATGAGCCAGTTTAATACGAATGAGCTGTGTTCAATCCCTAGTACCTCAAAAATGGGAGATGGATGTGGCAGTCCATTCCTGAAAACAATCCCCAATCAGCCATTGAAAACCCTGTGAAGGTTACTATGAGTCAGACCAGACTCAATGGCACCTAACAACAAAACAACAACTTTGTAACAGAACCTAAGTCAAAAAGTTGTTTTTCAAGTTCTGATTCTTTCTTTTGCAAATATCATCTGCTTGCAGCAATAACTCAACAAATGTAAACTATACTTACTGATCTGTAAAAGAAGAAGGTTGAATTGGGTGGTCTCCTGAGTTTTGAAACCTGAAAAAAAAAAAACTGTAGGGTTCTAAGTTTCAACTGTTTTTCCTTGCAAAAACAATTTACAAACACCTACCTTGCATGAGGTACTATGTTATCACTGGATAAAAGTTATGAAAAATGTAGTTAAAACTGCTGTTCTCATAGAATTTGTGGACTAGAGTTTATTTCCCTACTATTTGCTACCATTGTGAAAATGGTGGTATGATTTATTTGTATTAAACTGGCTTATTTGACATTTTAATTTCTCCATTTGAGAGATAGTGATCAAGGCAAGGCTTCCTCTTGCCCATAACCCCATTCTCCATCTCTTTAAATTCCAGTATGTTGTGTTTCCCAATGAACATTTTTTATTTCCTTTACCAAATGAAAAGACAGTTCTGGCTCCTCTTGACAAAATGAGGGAATGGTTTCTAAGTATAGAATGAAAGTACATCTGGCAGATGTGAGTGACTATAAGATCCCAATGTTGAGCTTACGGTTCCCTCTCATTCATTCTCCAGTGCATTTTTCTTTTCCAGATATGAAACATTTTTCAGAACCATGATATGTTCTTATAGTTTTAAGGACCAGATACATTCTCTTAATTATACCAATTCTCAGAAATTCTATTCTGAGGCCATAGTTGTCCAATTCTGCATGAAGAGCCACATTTACATTTAAATGCAACCAGAGATTCTGCAAAAGAAAATGGCTGAATAAAAGAAATCTAAAGATTTTACCAGAAAGTGCTTAGGAAGGAAATTCTGCTCCTGGCTACAGCAGGCTAGTTTATTTCAGAACAAGAAACCCACAGAGAACAACAAGAAAGTTGTATGCTTAGATCAATTATGAAAACAGTAATCCTTCAGAAGACCTCTGAGACCTACTAAGACTTGGAAGGCTAACATTCCCAAGAGAAGGAAGTCCAGAGAAATGAGTCTGGTATTCAGTGCTTCCTTTTCCCTAGAGGCATTTGATGATTAAAAAGATGTCTGGGTGGCAGAAAACCTCCTCATAAAGTGGTAGCTGAGCACCCAAGAGATGAACAGAGGAATCTTACTGGATCAGCATAATTAAAATTGGAGTTCAGGGACTACAAAAGAAGATGTTCATTCTCTTCAGATTTTTGAAAGACTTTATCCCAAAAGAATAAACAAAAAATTAAAGAAGTGTCCAAACAAGTCAAAAACTCAGCTTCAAATTAGCTCAGTGTGATTCAATTTTAAAACTCCACCCCTAGTCTAACTATCACAGGCAAATGTAAGTCTTGTCTAGAAGGTCAATATGTTCAAGAAAATTGATGTCAAGTTGAATAATTTCAGCAAAGAGCTAGAAATCACAAGAGAATCAAATAGAAATCATAGAATGGAAAAATACCATAATTCAAATTAGAACACAATAGACAGATTAACAGAAGATTAGATAGAGTATAAGAGAGAATTAATAAACTGGAAGATAACTCAAAAATATCTAACCTAAGGCAAAAAAAAACAAAGCAATGGAAAACATGAAAGAGAGAGTAAGATTCAATGAAAACTCGTGAACAGGTCTAACAAAATTTATTTATACATGTATTTGAAGTACTAGAAGGACGGAAGAAAGAGAATAATCAGAAATAACATTTGAAAAAATAATGACCTAGAACTTTCTGAAACTGATGAATGATATCAAGCCACAAAGTTGGGAAACATTACAAACCCCATCAGCATAGACTGAAGAAAACCATACATGGAAAAGAAGTACAAGGAAAGGTAGAAAAGCTTAAAAGCAACTAGAGGAAAAATCCATATTGTCTTGAAAGGACCAAGAGTAGGAATTACTGCTGACCTTACAACCAAAGTCATAAAGACCAGAAGAAGGTTGAATGACACTTTCAAATATTGAAAGGAAATAATAGTCAACATAAAATTCTTTATCTGATGGAAAAGAAAAAACAAAGACAGTTTCAGACAAACAAAACATTTATCAACAATAGATCATCAATGTGGGAAATACAAAAGGACATACTGCATGCTGAATAAAAGTATATCAATTGAAACACATGTTAGCAGAGATGTAGTAAATCACCATAAGTATTGACTGCCTAAAAATAATGATAGTTAAAATGATTCTTTGTGAGGTTTAATATTTATAAGTTTAGAAGACACAATAAAGTAACACAAAGGAGTAAAAAGAACTAGTGTTCTAAGGTTCTCATTATTTTTAGGAAGTGGAAAAGTACAAATTCACATTAGCCTTTAAGATAAAAATACTTATTTTAATATCTTGTTGTTAGGTGCCGTCAAGTTGGGTCCAACACATAGAGACTGTATGTATACAGAACAAAACACTCTCTGATTCTGTGCCAGGAACATGACCTTTTTTATGTGTAAGCCCATTGTTGCAGACACTGTGTCAATCCATCTAGTTGGGGGTTTTCCTTTTTTGTGTGTGTGTGAGCATGCCACTCCCCCAAACATGATGTCTTTCTCCAGGGACTGGTCCCTCCTGACAACCTGTCCAAAATACATCAAACTCAGTCTAGCCATCCTTGCTTCCAAGGCACACTCTAGTTGAACTTCTAGGACAGATCTTTTGGCAGTCCATGGTATACTCAATATTCATCCCCACCACCATAATTCAAAAGCATCAATTCTTCTCCTGTCTCCCTTATTCAGTGTCCAGCTTTTACAACCTTATGATTTGACTGAAAATATCCTGCCATGAGTCAGGCACACTTTCATCTTCAATGTGACATCTTTACTTTTCAGCACTTTAAAGAGGTCTGTTGCAACAGCTTTTCCCAATGCAATGCATCTTTTGATTTCTTGACGGTTGTTTCTGTGGGTGTTTATTGTAGAACCAAGTAAAGCAAAATCTTGGGCAATCTCAATCTTTTCTCCATTTATCATGAAGTTGCGTACTGACCCAGTTGTAAGGATTTTTGCTTTGCTGATGTTGAGGCACAATTTATACTGAAGGCTGTGTTCTTTGATCTTCATCAGTAAATGTTTCAAATCCTCTTCACTTTCAACAGAATTATGTCATCTGAATTACCAAGTTGTTAATGGGTCTTCCTCCAATCAAGATGCTGCATTCTTCTTCATAATGTCTAACTTCTCGGATAACAGTGCTCAGCTTAGAGATTGAAGAGATACAATGAAAGAATATAGCCCTGATGCACACCTTTCTTGACTTTAAACCAGGCAGTGTTTGCTTGTTCTGTTGGAACATCTGCTTCCTGGACAATGTACAGATTGCTCATGAGTACAATTAAGTGCTCTAGTATTCCCATTCTTCACAACATTATCCATGATTTATTGTGATCTACACAGTCAAACGCCTTTGCATAGTCAATAAAACATAGATATCTGTCTGGTATTCTCTACTTTCAGCTAATAGCTGTCTCACATCAGCAATGATGTCCCTGGTTCCATGCCCTGTTCCAAATCTGGCTTGATTTCCCAGCAGTTCCCTATCTATATACTACCACAGTCACTTTTGAATGATCTTTAGCAAGTGAAATTTTTAACAATATCATTTGATAATTTCCACATTGCATTATATCCTCTTTCTTGGGAATAGGCACAAATTGGATCTCTTCCAGTTAGTTGGCCAGGTAGCTGTTTTCCACATCTCTTGGCATAAACAAACTAGCACCTCCATTACTGTATCTGTTTGTTGAAACATTTCAATTGGTATTCCATCAATTCCTGGAGTCTTGTGTTTCACCAACTCCTTCAAGGCAGCTTCCACTTTATCCTTCAGTACCATTGGTTCCTGGTCATATGCATCCTCTTGAAATGGTTGGTCACCCACCAATTCTTTTTAGTATAAGTAATCTGTGTAATCCCTCCATCTTCTTTTGATGTTTCCTGCACATTTAATATTTTCCCTGTAGAATCCTTCATTCAAGGCTTGAATTTTTTTCTTCAATTCCTTAAGCTTGAGAAAAACAGAGAATGTTCTTCCCTTTTGGTTTTCTCTTTCCAGCTCTTTGTACATGTCATTATAATATTTGATTTTGTCTTCTCAAGCTGCCTTTTGAAATCTGTTTTTTTTTCCTTTAACTTTATCATGTCTCCCTTTTACTTTAGCAACTCAATATTCAAGGACAAGTTTCAGACTCTTTTGACATATAATTTGGTGAGTAACACTGAAAGTATAAGATGTACATAATGTATTGTTATCAGGGAAAGCAAAAGAACATAATGGTTTGAAGAATTTTTTCTTTCTTATTTTGGAAATACCCACAGATCCAAAGTTTTGACAATTAAATTTGTCCTAGCTTCAGAATATAGATCATTTGAAATGAGTCATCTTAGATGTCCTGGTTTCAAAAGAAACTGGAAAATGTATTCTTTTACATCTAAGAAAGAGTGGTATTGGTGGGCATCAAGCCCGTCTCTGCCAAACCATGCATGTCCCAGTTTTGTTCATTGTGACATGCTGGGAATTAGAGAAGGTGGTGACCTTCCTGTTATGCCTTTGTTTTTGCAAAGGACAAATGATTTTTTTTAGCTCTTCCCTTGGAATTTATTAAACACTATAACAGGCATGTCACTTCAATAAACATCAGACTTATATTTCATCCTCCTAATGAATAATTTGTTTGGACAACTCATAAACTACTATGAATTTGGTACAAATATAAAATGCAGTTAAAGAAACAGAGGACATAGAAATAAAGTCCTCACTACTTAAGACATTTTATAACAAGAGAGACTCAGTGCATATTAATTACTTAGAGAAAAACTCTCCAGTGACTCATTTAGTCAGAACTGATAGACCGCTGTGTGTGTGTGTGTGTGTGTGTGTGTGTGTGTGTGTGTACAAATACTCTCTCAAATCCATTTTTATAATGGACATCCAATCCGGAAGAATCAGAGCTTGGAATACTTTTACTAAAACTAGAACATGCAAGCCCTGAGCTTGGATTCTAGTCAGAGCTCCATCATTAAATACTTCAGCAACTCTAGCAAACTTACAGACTTTATCTGAGTATTAGGGGACTGGATTGACCAGAATGTCCCAAAGTGGGATGATAGAAGGTATTTTTCCTTTTAAACAAATGGTGTTTCTCTGCTCAATTAATTTTGGGAAATATTATCTTTTCACTGCTCTTGTTTTTCTTGTGGAGACTTTATATTCTAATGTGAATCATGGCTATCCAAAACATAAGTTTGAAAGCATGAGTGTGTGTGTGTGTACGTGTGTGTCTGTGTGTCTGTGTCCCCTCACATAAGCATTCGTGCATGTGTCCAGAGAGTGAGGATGAGAGTGATTTATTATAAGAAGTGGCTCACATGATTATGGCAGCTAAGAAGTTCCACAGTCTGATTCCTGTAAACTGGAGAATGAGGAAAGTAAGTAGTATAATTCAGTCCAAGTCCAAAGACCTGGGAACAAGAGAAGCCAGTAACCCGGAGCATCAACATTTGAGGGCAGGAGAAGATGGATATCCCAGATAAAACAGCAAATTTCCCTTATCTTTGCCTTTTTCTTCTATTTGGACCCTCAACAGATTAGACAGCATCCACTCACATTGGTGAGAGCAATCTTCATTACTCAGTCTTCCAACTTAAACATTAATCTCTTAGGAAAAAATCCCCAACAACACACCCAGAAATGAAGCAATCTCAGACTCTTTTAGCCCAGTCACATGGACACATTAAAATTAACCACAAAGGTAGCATTCTCCAAACTTATTTGGCCAGGTATTCTTTTATAGTACAGGAGAAAATGGGTTATATGCCTTTTATGTATTGAACAGTGAGTGATCCACAAATTTCATTTGACTGAGATGATAGATGACTTTAGAAGACATGCTAGAGCTTCTAGTTCACACATGCATGAAGTCAGAGGCCCAGGGAAAAATGTGCAAGACTATTAATACCCAAGTTGTTCCATGAGAATTTGGAATTAGATGTCTCTGCAGTCCCACATACACCTAAGTTTCTATAAATTTATGAATCTAAGCCCTTTGGTGATGGGATGACATTTGTTTTCAAGTCTACATTTATAAACTTTATCCTGTAGGCTTAGAAATCAAACAGATCATTGGAAAATGCAATGTAAAAGATAAAGTGAGAGAAAAAAAGTATTTTTTGGAAGACATTCCAGGATAAACCAGGAATATTGCCCTTCTGCTAGAAAGATTCATCTTCACTCCACCCCGTGTATACCCAACCAGTGAGAACTTTCTGAAACACAGATCAGGTAAAGTCACTCTCTCTTCAATAATAATAATAATAATAATGATGATGATAATAATAATAATAATAATAATAATAATAATAAAACAGACAAGCACCATTCGTATGATTTTCTATAGAAGTATGACCCTCCTGTGGTGGACTCCAAACTCTTCACAACTTCATTCTTGTCACGCTAGCTCATTTCATCAACAGAGTCCACCCATCCTATGCCTATACTCCTACCCCGTTTCACCTACTAGGTACCCTATGTCATCCCTATGGCCACATCACACCATCATCCAACCTCTAGGTTCTTTATGTCATAACTATGCCTGTGTATCTACCACCACCTTAACCAACAGGCACCCTATGTATCACTATGTCCACATCACACAATCACCAAAACCACTAGATATCTTGTATGAGATATCAAATCAATGCATCTGGAACCATGTTTACTGTTAAAAACCCTTGTCAACGCCATAACAAATTGTTGTTCTTATCTTAAAGGCTGCAAATAAATTTACTGCCAGGACAGCGTGGGCCAGCTTTGCTCCTTGGAATTTTCTTTCATCTTGCTCTTCCTAAGAAGTTAACATCAGCTCCTATTCTCATAGAAGACTTCCCCAATTCCCCTACTGCATAATGGGGATCCCTCCAGCTTAGTTTTTCTTTCTTCTCCCAAAGCACTTTGTACATGATACTTCCATGACCTGCATCATGTTATACTTAGTAGAAGCTGATTTTCATTCTTTATAATAACAATGGCATTACTTCCCACTGACCAAGCCATTGCAATGTGTGCTTTCTGTGTATGATATTGCCTAATATTCACATTAGTCATAATGAGATTGATACTATTTTTACCTTTTCTTTTAAAAATTAGGAAACTAATAATAATGAAACCGGAATAAGATCCCATGGGTAATACAGATTGGAGGTAGTGTTTAAAGGAGTGTGTGCAAGACTCCAGAGCCCCTTCCCAAAATGAACAGAGAGCTGGTTTTAATCCTGCCCTGCCATCAGCTAGTGTGTCAAGAAAAGTAGTTAGCCTTGCAGAACTTCAATCTCTTTGTCTGAAAATCTGGACAACCCCTGCCTTGTTCCTCACTGGGGTGTTGTGATCATAAAATAAAATAATGAATCTGAAAAGGCTTTGCAAATGCTAAAATACTATGCAAATGCAAGCTAATTAATTAATGAACTCATTAACATGTTCTCCTGCTGGGCTGCAGTTAAGGCCAAATTATAAATAATCCTCATCTTGCTGGGAGTTTAACCAAGAAATTTAGGGTGGCAGGAGGAATGAAAAAGGCTGCTGATCTAATGTCTAAAACTTGGTACATATTAATGAAGGCAGTTTAGCTCAGGATCATTTTTGTTGCCAGGCACAGAGTAATTTTTTTTCTGACAAAAAGTGAAAACATGGAAGGTTTCACAGGGATGGGAAATCTCTCTAATACACTCATTAATAGCGATGGTCCAGCATGTCATCATTGTGCCCTAAATCCACTGAGCTGGTGGAGTGGGGAGGCCCTATAATTAATGTCTAGGTTTTCATTACTTATTTATATTTAGCAAACATTTTTACTATGTTCCAGGGACTGCTCTAAGTGCTTTACAAATATTAGCTTGTTTAATCTACATAAAGACTCTACAAGTAGTTACTACTCCTATCCCCGTTCTATAGATAGAAGAAACTAAGATGCCAGAGGTTTAGTAAATTGACCAAGGTCACACAACCAATAATGGGAGAACCAGGATTTATATCCAAATTGTCTGGTTTTTTAATCCATACTATGGATTTCAACCCATGTTACTTCTCTTGTTGCCACAATAGTCTGATAATTTCTTGCATAAGTCAACTAAGAGACTCTTTTACCTAGGGAAGCTGGAAGAGGGACAGCTAGTCATGGGATAGTCACTGTCCAACAATCAATGTGCAGAATGCCATTGAGTCTTCAAGGGTGTGTTTAGGGGAGTGAACTGCATCTTTGGGGTTTAAGTCTCTTGGATGAAATCTTCCTTCCTCTTCCTATATGCACAGTGCTCCCTCTTCTCTCTGGGGACACAATTGCCAGAGGTCCAGACACTCTGCATGGGGCTAGGAGGGAAAAGTCTGGATTAGGAAGCCCTTCAATGTAGTACAAACTTGTTATAGTGGTTTAAAGGAGTAAAGGTAGCATTCTGATCTCTATCCCTATGACTCCAATGTCCCTTTTTCAACTGGTTTTGAACTCAGATGAGAAAAAGGAACATTGCTTACTAAGCAGGTCAAATTCCAATAAATGAGGAAACTGAAAATCAGAAGGGTCTCTTGCTCAAAGTTACAGAGCTAGGACACTGGAACCTAAATATAGAATCACAATGCAGTAGTGTCTCCTATTCCTATAGACAGAATGATCTAAAACAGGGATCAGCCATATCAGCAAAGGTCAAACTCTTATTATACTGCTAGATAGTTTTACAATAATGAAGTACTCCCATTTAATTTAATTTTATTTTATTTTAGGAGAAAAGAACTCATTTTCCACAAATCAAGTTCTCTGAGGATAATGTTTGCCCAAAATACTATATGAAGATAGAATAAAAATCACGATCTGAATCTAGATTTGTCTGGTTGGGAAGGCAGAGCTTAATCTACCACATATAACGTGATTTCCCATAACGCACATGCACACACACACACACACACAAAGTGTTGCATTAACATAATAGAAACTAACAGAAGAAAATTTCTTCCATAATCCCAACAGCCCTAATCCCACAACCAGTTTATTTGTGCATATTCCCCTTCAACCCTATGTGTACACAGTTATGGAGTTTGTGTAGTTCCAGAGTTTCTCTAAAGTTCTCTGTCATATTCAGGACTAACATTTAAATGACTGCCTAGAATTATCATTCCCATATAAGTTACTTAAACATGTTCTTTGTGTAGGACAGAAAGTGCATTTATGATATCATGCCCTCATAAACAACACAGCAATGAATATCTTCAAACAAATAGTTTTGATTTCTTTGTGAAAATGTCCTATCCATCAATCAAAGCAGTGGGTTTTCCAGGTTAGATTGTTTCCACCTGGACTAAGTAGAAAAGGAAACGACAGGAGCATTAAACATTTCATGAGCCCCATCCCTCCTCTGCCGTCTCACTGCCAAAGATGCCGAGAGAGCGAGGGATGCACATCAGCCCATGATTAGACCAGTCAAACATGTTTAAATAAAAAAGGAGCTTAGAATATTTAACAGGATCAAAGATTGGAGATTACAGAGATTTGGAGTCCTTTAATAAATATTAAAAATACATTCCCCCACTTTACTCTTGGCTGTGCATCAAGCATGGAAGAGAATCAGACAGACAAGGAATTTGAAAGTCAAGGGCCTTTATCTTTGGAGCAGTATAGTCTGACAAGTAAGGAAGAAACATATACTGTCTATACTTGGGGGGTGCAGGAAGTAGAGTTACTTACTGGAAATGGGGATTAGCAAATCTACGAGCTGTCCAAAAGATGGAGATGTGAGACATTAGGGGTTGAAGAGAACTATGATAACCTTCTCCACTCCATTCACTACAAAGATACGCAACTGAGGCCCGTGAAGGAATGAAAACTAGCTTCTAGACACTTTGCATCCCAGGCAGAGCCCAGACGCTCTGGCTCCTTATCCTAGCCTCCTTCCAATAAACTATGCTGCATCCACTGAAAATCGAAGAGAGCCTAGCAGATGTCTACCCCTGATAGAGTTGAGGCCTGTCGACCTCTGCTTACTTACAGGTAAGGCAGAGGCTTGCATCAGACAGAAAAAAAGCCCATTTCTAATTCAAGCATGCTGGACATCCCCTAAGGGCATTGCTAGAAAATGGGCTTCTTACGCAGGGCACGGTGGCACACGCCTGTAATCCCAGCGGCTCTGGCGGCAGAGGCAGGAGGATCACAAGTTTGAGACCAGAGGCAGTCTACGTAACTTAGCGAGACCCTGTCTCAAAAAGTAAAAAAAAATGGGCTGGGGGTGTAGCTCAGTGGTTCAGCACTTGCAGAGCATGCAGGCGTGAGGCCCTGGGTTCAACCCCCAGTACTGCCAAAAAAAAAATTTAAAAAGGGCTTCTTGCTTTCTCAGGGACAGTTGAATGGCTGGCTCCTCCCTACCTCTTGCATTTTCCATCTTCCAAGAGCCTAGACTAGGTAAGATGAGTCTTGATAACCTTCTGTTGGTTATTTCCCACTAATATTCACCCACGTGTTCATAGCATGAGTTGTTGGCTCACGTTCTTTCTGTTTGGGCTGTTATTCATTCTGATTGGTCAATGTCCAAGCTGTAACAGTTGTTAAATATTTTGAATGTCACCCCTGGCTTTTGCTAAGGTTTTCTTATGGAGTACTGGATTCAAAAGATGGCCATAAAATGAGAAAAAATAAGTTTGCGAACTGGATAAATAGTCTAGGCTATGGGAAGTCTTAAAAAGAAGATTCTATTTATGTATAAGGCTATGCATCCCAAACTTGTTCAGCCATTTAGGAAAAGCTCCCTTCCCACTCCAGGCACCCTTTTTTCTGTTTCAAGAAATACCTACTACTGCCCTATGGATCTAGTGTTCTGGGAAACACAGTTTTCGAAAAGAAATGGATTTCTACTCTCCACATGGCACCTGTGCTTCTTTCTATAAAAGATAAAGAAAACCAACTTTAGATAATAGTATTAGAAAATTCCATCTTTGATAAACATACTGGCCTATGTGGAAACCTTGGTTTCCCCACCTGACCTTGAGCAAATTATTTAAATTGTCATATACCCTGTTTCATCATCTATAAGACAAATTTAGCTTTACCTCCTTTGCAGGATTGCCGAAAGGATCCTAGAGGTAAAGGATGTAATGTATCTTATCACAGTGCCTGAAAGATGTTGTTGCTGTTGTTAGGTGTCTTTGAGTAGAGTCTGTCTCATAGTGACTGTGTGTACAACAGAACAGAACACTCCCTGACTCTGTGATAGGAACATGATCCTTTTTTTATGCTTAAGCCCATTGTTGCAGACACTGTGTAAGTCCATCTAGTTGACGGTCTTTGGGTTGTTTTCAATTGACCAGCCACTCTCCCAAACATGATGTCCTTCCCCAGGGATTTGGTCCTCCTCACAAAAAGTCCAAAATATGTAAGACTTGGTCTAGCCATCCTTGCTTCCAAGGAGCACTGTGGTTGCACTTCTTCTAGGAGGGATCTTTTGGTTCTTTTGGCAGTCCATGGTATAGTCAATATCCATCTCCAGCACCATAATTCAAAAGCATCATTCTCCTATCTCCCTTATTCAACCCTTTCACAACCATACGATGCAAATGAAAATACCATGGGATGAGTCAGGCGCATCTTCATCTTCAATGAGACATCTTTCCAACACTTTAAAGAGGTCTTTTGCAACAGCTTTTCCCAGTGCAAAGCATCTTTTGATTTCTTGACTGCTGCTTCCATGGGTATTGATTGTAGAACCAAAGCAAAATCGTGGAAAACCTCAATCTTTCCTCCATTTATCATGAAGTTGCTCACTGACCCAGTTGTAAGGGTTTTTGTTTTCTTAATGTTGAGGTACAATCCATGCTGAAGCCTGTGTTCATCTGAAAGATAGGTAACACTTAGGAAAATTTAGCTGTTATCATCCAGGATTACAGGAGTCCTGAGCACGGCAGAGGGGGCCTCAGTCCTCCTCTTCTATTTGGACAGACAAGTAAAGATGGTAGAATTACAGCCACCATAAAAGACAAAACTAAACTTTGGCTGGAAGAAAATGATGAAGACAGAGTGATTAGAAAATGTTTTGTAAACTTGGTATGATTGGTGAACCCTAGCACAAAGATACTTCTTTTCCTTCTACCCTTTAAAAAATAACTACTTTCGTAGAATGGTGGTTGCCAGGGAGGAGGAGGACAGGGGATGGAGAATTATTGTTTAATGGGTACAGAGTCTCAGCTTGGGAAGATGAAAAAATTTCTCATAGATGGATGATGTTGGTATCATAACAATGTGAAGGCACTCAATTGCACAGAGCTAGACATTTTTAAATGGTTAAAATGTTACATTTTATGTTACATATCCCATACCAAAATCCAGAAAGAAGTTTAATAGTTGTTCTCCTACCCAAGGGGCAAATTATCTCACTCCATCCACTCTGTACAAATTTGCATCACCGGTAAGACTGCATCTCCTGGACGGTGCCAGCCCCTTCTCAGCTTTGGCATTTCATTTCTTCTTCCTTCTAGGGTTTCTCTTCTCTTCCAGCCAAGCCTCCAGATGGTATTTCAGTCACTCAGCCCAACACCTTCCTTCACAGTCTTTTCCCCCTTCTCCCCCAGTTCACTTAAAAATAAATTGTCTTTTCTCATAATTCTAGACAGAACATGAAGCTCTCTCTTTCTCTCGCTCTTTTGCACTGCCACTGAATTCTAAGTACACAATTATGCAGGGAACATCTTTAGATTCACCAGCTTGAGAACTTTTAAACATTAAGCTCTGAATCAGATAACAGCTTTCATCTCAAAAACAGCTTTACACTGTACCTAAGTAAAAGCTTGACTTCTAAAAAAAAAATTCTTACCAGGGGTATGAAAATGTCAAAGGAATAAAATAAGTGAATACAAACCCATCCCAAATAAAACATGCCCCACAAATTAAATAAGAATGTTTTCAAGGCAGCTTATTTGGCTTATTCATTTCCACTGCCCACCTCTGCGTGTGCTGCTTCAAAAAATTTTTTTCAAGAGGCCCTTGTATACACAGAATCCCCCTCCCCACCTACCTATTAATAAGACTTCAGCATGTAAAACAAGCTAGACAATTACTATGCCCTAGTTGGCTATGGTTAAAACTTAATTGGACGGCTGTGTTCAATTCTGAGCATCATGTTTCCAGAAACAAAAGGAAAAAGTGATAAATTGGATGTAGTTCAAAGGCAAGCAAGACGATGGATGAAAGTGGCTTAGAAAATAAGACCCAGTTGGGAATGTTAAGGTAATTGTGTGCATTTTCAGCTCGGCGCAAAGATGGCTGGGAGATAATGGTAAGCTTCTCATGAGTCGATTCTGGCTCAGTCTCTGAGGGCATCACCACAGGGAGGGAAAGACAAACAGATGAGTCTTCTTTAGCTTTTCTCTGCAGCTTGCAGTACCAATACCTGTCCTGGCTTGTAGTAGATGTTCAGTAAAACATTCTCGTTGAAGGCTCCCTAGAGAGAAGAGACTGAAATGGGATTGCTAAACCTGCTTGTGCTGATGCTTACACACATTTCTTTTTCTAGAAAGGGTTGAATTGTTGGGTTTGATCCCCAGCAGGAATAATTTAGAAATGGTAAAATCAATTTTCTCATTAGACCAGTTATGGATTAAGCAACTTACCCGAAGGCTCCTGTCAACCCTGCTAGCTCTCAACTCTCTGCACTTTTCACCACATTCATCATGTCACTCAAAAATTCCTGACTCCCTACGGCCCCCAAGGTAAACTTCCACATCTGGAGGTGCACTAGCGTCTGCACTCTAGCCCGGACATGCCTTTGTAATCTATCTACTTCTTCTCCCCTCTCCTCGTTTATCTACCCAGCCAGACTTGTCCATACATTGTGCTTCCCTCTCCCCTTTTTTGTTCAGCAGACAAATCTCAAAGTCCCATTTAAAACTCAGCACCATCACTTACTGTCCATGTGACCTTGAGCTGATTGCTTACCTTCTCTGAACCATGTCCCACCAAGTATAAAGCAAGTTCAGCCAATAGTTCCCGTGAGTCTTAAATAATATCATGCATGTAAAGTACTCAGCACCGTGCCAGACACATGATTCTCAAGCCCTGTCTTCCTGTCTTTGATGATACCATGTTTCTTCTCTGCTGGTTTTTTTTTTTTTTCATCCATTCACCAAAGTCTTCCCAATCACTAAAGACCAACTCAATCCTAACCTTATTCACAAATTTTCCCTGAACATCAGCAATGATTTTACCCACATCGGAGAGTGTGTAACACGTCCTCTTGGATGGCTCGTTGGATACTGGATCACATTCCTCACTGTGACCTGTGTTCCCCTCTCTTTAACTTGTCCCTTGGGCTCAGCTCTATGATCAATGGAAAGAGGCATAATATAGAGTCCCAGCTCTCAAAAGGAAGGAAGGAGAGGATGTGTTTATACGCATTTATAGAGCACTAGCAGCTACATTTACAGAGCATGTACCAGCTACTCTGCCAGGCACTTGCATGTCTAATTTTCCTTTTAATCAACAAGCTAACAACAGAGGCTCTGACCCATGACTACATACATATTAGAATAGCCGAGAGAGAGCTTTACATATAGGGTTGCCCCAGGTTTTAGGCCTGACCAATTTAAATAGCATTTCTGGTGGTGAGGTTGCAGTATTTTATAAAACCCATCAGTTGATGCCCATGAGTGCCCAAGAATGAGAACCTCTGGTCTGCAACTCGTTTATGGAAAATATGCACGCACGTCTACACACACACACACACACACACACACACACACACACACTTGCCACTACCTCCTCTATCCTTTACTCTGATGATACTCAGCAGTCTTATAACCTTCACCTATCCACAAGCCTATCTATGTTTTTCATTTGCTCCTTCACCCAACACATGTTCCATAGCACTTTATATGAGTGAAATACTGCCAGGTACCAAAAAAGATCAAAAGATAACCCAAATATAGATTCTACCCCTTGAGGGGCTTATATATTACAAAACAATTTTATATACTGAGCCTATGTCACAGCTAGCAAATAGCAAGTGTTCCCCCAAATATACCAACTACCACAATGTATCTTCCAGCTGGGGGGTTAGGGCAAGCATCAGAGAAAAGCACTAGGATGGGAAGGATTTACACTGTGGTCAAAGAAGTGAAGGTGTTCTGGACAGGAAAAATCATCTGAGCAAAGGCCTGGAGATGGGAAAGGGCTGGGTAATCTCAAAGAATGATGGTGCCGGAAAGCCCTGGCTTAGTTCCTCATCCGACACCTCTGCAAAGATGACACAAAAATTCTTTACTCATGGCTTTCAGCTTCCCCATAAAACCCCAAGCTTATGCACTGCAGATCTCATAGACTAGACTCAGGACTGAGGCCCACTCCGCTGCCCTTCTTCCCAGTGCCCTCTCTCTGAGGACTCAGGAGGAAGAACTTAGCCCTTTGAGAGATCTTTTCCTCCCATTTTACCAACGTAGTCATTTACTGGCTGTTACACACAGCAGGTGAGAAAAGCTAGGGTACTGGCGTGTTCAAGTCTCAGCAGGAAGCCCAGAAGAAACAGGTTCCAGGGAAGCTAATAAAGGCAAAGGACGGGTACTTTGAAGACGTGCTGGTCGCTAGTCCTTGAGCAGCTAACGCAACTTCTAAAAGCAGGACACGATTGAGGTGGCTTAGAGTAACAAATTGTGTCCAAAGTTTGGGCTCTGGTCCCAATCCCTGTCATTACTAGAGTGAGTTCTGCGGAACTTTTTTGCCTTCAGCAGATCTCTGTTCTCATCTTTGAAGTGAAAGATGTAGATTGGATGGTAATTCATAGTTTTTGTAATAAAAGCTGTTCCTCACTAGAGCTGAGGTTAGGCATTGTCTTATTTCACCCTCTTAACAACCAGATGAGAAAAATAGGGGTGTTATACCCATATTACAGATGAGGAAACTGAGGCTAAGAGACATAATCTAGTACCCCAGAGCCATAATTAAAATCCTTACTAAAACAGTGCTTTTCAAGCTGCAGATTATAAAAACAACTTAAAGGGCTGGATGAAATGAAATGGAATGGATTGGAATGGGTTAAAATATGAAAAAAGAGAGGATCACACATAATTAAGAGTAAATACTGTTTTGTGAACTTTTGTTGCATATACACATTTTAAATATAATACCCATTTCAATTATATGCACATATACACATACACTTTTGTGTATTCTGAGTCATGATGTATATGTATGTATTTCTGGAAGTTGTCCGAACATTTGCAAAACACTACTCCAAACCTTGAGCACAGGCCTACCCTACAGACTTCTATAGAAAAAACCTTTTCCACCTTATGGAGATAAGGGTTTGTGACCTCTGAGGATGCATACGGCTGTGATTGTTCTGTTGCTGAATGGATCCACTGAAGGAGTCTCTGAGGAGCATGTCACTCGGAGGACCTCCTAAGCCTGGATTACCTCCTCATTTTGCTGGAACAGTGTAGCCCCAGTCTGGGAGCCCACAAAGACCAGTGTGTGGTGATGAAGCAACTGTGCAGGGGTGGTACTGCTGGAATCTTTCAGGAAGGGATGAGTCCCCTGGGATTCCCAACCCAGCTGGAGAACTGAGTTGCCATCTGGTAAATCACAAGAGGATGCTTGCTCCTGCCAGCCGCACCCTATCAGCATGGAAGATACAGACAGTCTTCAACACACAAACAGGTTAGGGTGCCAGTGTGTCTTTGTAACTCAGACGTTTGGAGTTTGGAACACATTAACCCATGGAAACAAGGATATAAATGGAGGTTAGGTTTCTATGTTTTAAAACTCAGAGGGTGTGTGACATGCTGTATATTTTGTGTGGTGAACTGTATAAGAATGGAGTAAAAGCACATTTTCTGGCTATGGGAACTTGAACATAAGTTTCTATGTTTCCCATATCCAAATTCCTCATTTCCAAAAGGGGTCATATAATAGTTTGAATTTGGAATGTCCCTGAAGGGCACATGTGCTAAAGACTTGGCTGTCAGCCTGTAGCGCTGCTGGGAGCTAATGGAATCTTTAGGAGGTGTGGCTTAGTGGAAGGTCAAAGGGGATGTGTTCTTGAAAGGGTACTGGGACCCCCTACTCCTTTATCTCCCTCTTTCTGCTTCCTGGCTGCCACAAGGTGAGCCACTTTCTCAGCCATATGCTCCCCACCATGATGTTCTGCCTAACCACACATCTAAAACCAATGGAGCCAACAGACCACACACTGAAATCTCTGAAACCATGAGACAAAATGAACCTTTCTTCCAGTTAAGCTGATTCTTTTAGGTAGTTTGTCATAGTGATGGGAATCTGACAAACGCAGGTCACTAAAGGTTACCTTTTATAGCAATGTTGGTGTGATAGTGAGATGTACCTGCAGAGTGTCCAACACTAGTTCACCATGAGTATTGTTATGATAGCACTATAGTAGAGAAACCACTTGTGGCCTTGACCACAGCAGTTAGGCACTCTGAGCCTCAGTTTCCATCTTGTAAAACTGTACTGTCAATATTCACCTCCCAGGATCATAATAAACATAAATGAGATCATGTACACAAAGCACTTGATATAGCCTAACATAGAATAAGTGTTTACTAAATGTAGGGAAGGTGTTCTGCCTTCTCAGGAATGCTTGACCATTTCTACATAAGAGTTTCTGAGTAGAACTAAGTCAATCTTTATTTAATACTCCTATGCACCAGAAAAAAATTAAAATCAACAAGTGTTATGGCCTGAATACTTGTGTCCTCTCACAATTATGTTGAAACATAGCAATGTGATGGCAACAAAGTGTGGGACTTTTGTGACATAATCAGGTCATGAAGGTAGAATTCTCATGAATAGTATTAATGCTATCATAAAAGAGACCCCAGAGAGCTAGCTAGCGCTTTCCATCATGTAAGAACACACGAAGAAGGCACCACTTATGAACCAGAAACCCAGCATTCATTAAACACTGAATCTACTCATGCCTTGGCCTTGGAATTCCCAGCCTCCAGAACTGTGAGAAATAAGTTGTTGTTGATAACCTAACTAGATTATTGTATTCTGTTACAGAAACCCAAATGGGCTTTTGTTGTTGTTGTTGTTAGGTGCCGTCGAGTCGAGTCCGACTCATAGCGACCCTATGTATAGCAGATCGAAACACTTGCCGATTTTGTGCCAGGCAAACCATCTTATTTATGTTTAAGCCCATTGTTGCAGACACTGTGTTCCCTCATCACTGTATACTCTACTTGGAGGAGGTAACTCTTCCCCAGTAGTCTTTTGAGTGCCTTCCATCCTGGGGGCCTCATTTTCAGGCACTATATCTGACAGTGTTTCTTTGCTATCCATAGGGTTTTCAATGGCTAGTTATTTCGGGAGTGGCTCGCCAGGTCCTACTCCCTAGTCTGTCTTAGTCTGGAAGCTCAGCTGAAAACCTGTCCACCTTGGGTAACCTTGCTCATGTCTAAGGTTACAGTGGCAGAGCTCTCAGCCT
>VMDO01022568.1:0-33256 GCA_007922755.1 Pedetes capensis | reverse complement strand
TATCTAACATGCAGTATGGTAAAATGTTTAGTAAATGAACAGACTAGGATCTTGCAAAAGTGGTAATTACTATATTATTCAATGAAATAACAGTATAACCAAATGTTCCAACCTCAAAGTCAGTGGGTATTAGCAAAAAAATGGCCAGTGATTTTAATTATCTGTAAACATTCCTGGTTGAATGGCAAGTGCTTAGAGTATGCTGATGCTGTGACTTTACATTGAAATAGATATTCATGGGATTTAGGCCACATTATATACTTAGAGAAATAATGGCAGGAATTCTACAACAACGAATGAGCAAATATGCACCAATTAATAGATAATGAAATTAGTACAGTATTCTTACTAATTAGTATTCATTTCTTTCTGATTTTGCACAATGATATTTATTCTCATGTATATGCACATACATATTTTTATAACTATGCCATTTATGTACCTATGCATCCACTATGCATACCTATATATGCCATACATATGTATTTATATGTGCAACATGCATAAATCAAGTTCAAATGAAGTAACTACTACTCCTCCTCTGAAATTCTTTTTTTTTTTTTTTTTTTTTGCAATACTGGAGGTTGAACATAGGGCGTAGCACGCTAGACAAATGCTCCACCCCTGAATTGAACCATAAACCCCTTTATAATGTATTTTTTTAAATTTTGAGACAGGGTTTTTCTAAGTTGTATAGTTTGCCTCTGGCCTCAAACACATGATCCTCCTGCCCCAGCCTCCAGAGCCGCTGAGATTACAGGTGTGCTCCATGGCACCTGACTCCTCTGAAATTCTAAAGTCTGTGAATTTAATCTTTGTTTAGATGTTTTGTTAAGGTTTTTGTGGTTTTTATATATTTCTGTGTGTATTTATGACCCAGTAGTAATTTCAACCATTTTGGGGAAATATACAATCAAGGCAGGACAATTGGTTGTTTGTTCTGGTTGAATTTTCAAGTCCGTAAAACTAGTATTAAGATTTTTAATTACAGAGGGATAGAAAGTATCCTAGAGAGTTGACCGATATGGAAACTATTAAATACAAAAAGGTATGTTTGAGCATAAATGTGAAACAGAAAATTTATACTTATATCATTTCACTTCATTTTAAGCTCTTCACAACCAATTTTAATTCCTTTGTCTTAAGTAGAGGAGTGGATAGATAAAGGCAAATGAAAATTCGGAAGTGCCAATCTTTCTGGATTGTGTGTTAAACTTACTAATTTGTGGAACGGAAAGCTGTCTCTTGCCCTCCATCCACAGAGCTGATGCTCACCTCTCCAGCATTGCCTTCACAATTCTGTGACACCTCAGCTCTAGAGTGCTTACCTGCTATGGTTGTTCTAAACTCTAAATTCTTTGGCATTCTTCACATCAAGTGGGATTGTCTGTGTTCTCTCCATTTGGATTGAATCCACATCAACTTGTGACTGTTCTAAGCATCAAAATATAAGAAATTATTCTTGACTGTAGAGGCTATTACAGTAAAGGTCAGGCGTTGGTTTCCTAGAGTCAATTACCTCTGGATTCCATACCCACCATGTAGAAGTCTGAAGGAACCAAGCTTGTCCTGTCATGAAGCTAAGTCACAAGGATAAGCCACCCCTATGTGATTAAGCTAAAGGCCAGCACCTACCCCCAATGCCTGCAGATGAATTCATCTCGGGTTTATCTTCTCACTCCTTGACACCATCTTTCAAGATGAGCCCCTTGCCAGGATGTAGCAGAGAAAACCCAACCTGACTGAGCCTGGTATGCATTTCTGATCCAGAAAATCCAAGAACATAATAAGATTTGAATCGTCCTGTTATGCAAAAGTAGTAGTCAGAGTGCACATTCTTTTTGCTTCAATGAAAGTTAACTTTTCTAA
The DNA here is from genome assembly GCA_007922755.1 of Pedetes capensis. Taxonomy (NCBI): domain Eukaryota; kingdom Metazoa; phylum Chordata; class Mammalia; order Rodentia; family Pedetidae; genus Pedetes; species Pedetes capensis. The sequence continues at coordinate 31,387 of VMDO01022568.1, read as the reverse complement.
ATTTGTGAGAAGATACAAGAACATTTGATGAGACAATTTCTGAAATGTGCGGGTGAGGTGAAGTACTTGGAGGAGATCTCTCCCTGGTTTCATTCTGGGGCTCCCCCTGGAGTGCTTAGTTCCAAATATGCATTTTCACGAGAACTTTGAGGATGAAACAATTGTTTTCTTTACTACTCAAAGTAGTAATTAAGACAGAAATTTGGGAATAATCAAGGGGAAAATGCCTACAAATGACAGGTTTGCTCTATTTGCTCTCTATTGTATTTTTTCAAATAATTCTACGGTAACATCAAATTCTCCTAAGTTGCAGTATTTAGTACAATCATATCATGCTGAGATATGAACACCTTCCAGATATCTGTGGTTGTACATATATTTATTATATTTGTCCAATGTGATTCTCAGTTTCAGTGACTTTTCATAAAATTGTACATATTTATGGGATGCAATGTGATGGTTCAATACAGTGCGTAATAATCAAATCAGGGTAATTAGTATTTCCAGTTGCTTAAACATTTATCATTTCTTTGTGTTGGGAACTTTCAAATTCCTCTCTTCTACTTCTTCATAAAGTATGTAATAAAATGTTGTAAACTAGAGTCATCCTATTGTGATACAGAGTGTTAAAACTTATTACTCCGCTCTATCTTTATTTTGGTACTTATTATCTGACCTCTTTCTATCTCCATCTTTCCTAGTTTCCAGTGTCCACTATTGTACTTTTGATTTCAGTGAAATAAACTTTTTAACATATGTCTAGTACTAAACATAAATAAGATCGTTTGCCTGGCACAGAATCGGCAAGTGTTTCCATCTGCTGTACATAGGGTCGCTATGAGTCGGACTCGACTCGACGGCACCTAACAACAACAACAAGTTGATTGCTTACGTATTGATGAATTAGGTGTCACAAACTGTGTCACCAATGGACAAAGGAAAACTAACAAAGATCTTCATTTTTGTTTTCTACTGTTTGTTTTTGCCTGCTGAAAGAAAAGATGATTTGAAACATTTATTGATGAAGATCAAAGAACACAGTCTTCAGTATGGATTGCACCTCAACATCAAGAAAATAAAAATCCTTACAACTGGGTCACTATGCAACTTCATGATAAATGGAGAAAAGATTTTGCTTCACTTGGCTTCTATAATCAACACCTATGGAAGCAGCAGTTTGAAAGAAATCAAAAGAGGCATTGCACTAGGAAAAGCTGTTGCAAAAGACTTCTTTAAAGTTTGAAAAGTAAAGATGCCACATTGAAGACAAAGGTATGACTTACTCTAGTTAAGATATTTTCAGTGTCATCATAAACTTGGAAAAGCTAAACAGTGAATAAGGGGAACAGGAGAAGAACTGATGCTTTTGAATTATTGTGCTATAAACAAATATGATATATGCCATGGACTGCCAAAAGCAGCTACAGGTCCATCCTAGAAGAAGTGCAACCAGAGTGCTCCTTGGAAGCAAGGGTGGCTAGACTACATATTACCTATTTCGAACATGTTGTCAGGAAGGATCAATCCCTGGAGAAGAACATCATGTTTGGGAGAGTGGTGGGTCAATGAAAAAAATGAAGACCCTCAACTAGATGAATTGACACAGTGGTTGCAATAATATGCTTAAATATTAGAAAGAACATGTACATGCCACAGTGTCAGGGAATGTTCTGTTCTGTTGTGCTTAGGGTTGCAATGAGTTGGACAGAACTTGATGGCACCTAACAACAACTATTTGTTTCATATTTATGATTGCATTTCCTTTGCCATTATACTGCAATCATCCCATCTAGTCCTGATTTTTTATTTAAAAATTAATTATTCATCTCAGACTCAACTTCTCAGGTTTGCAGTTGGACTTTGGTACTTAAAATGGGGTGCCAGTCTTGCATTAAAGTAGAAATTTGCAGATAGATAGATCAATTATAATATTATTTATAAAAGTGATGGTTTATATAGTTTTTCAATCTCAAGAAGGACTTTTACTTGAATAGATTGTTTTAGACAGTTTGAGACAAATCTTTCCTATATTGGGATATTCTGTTTATCCCTGAGCATCTTGAATTTACCTTAAGAAAGTTAAGTGTACTTTGCAAAATGTACGAATGGTTTTGAGAGAAAAAAATTGGGGTATCTGCTTTTTATGCATAAGAGCATCTCAGCAGGTCCTCAACAAGAAACCAGAAGGCTACTATTAAAGGAAAGATTGTGCATGGCAGAGGAAGTATGGGTAGCATACTTAAGCTGTTTTGAATACAAAATCAGTCTAGCAGACAGCAAAAGAAATTCAGACTTGCCTACAAGGTCATGATAATAGTGAGATAGGGTGAAACTAGAGGCAATATCACAGTGCTTGTAGAATGACAGGGCATTTATGAACATTTCTAATGTCCCTTCCCATCCTTCCTTTCGAGACAACAAAATTGGTAGTGGTTTGAAAGAATTTGCAAATAAAATGTGGAGTGATACAAGGGTAAGTTGTCTATTTCATATTTATATCCACAGACATCTTACCCAAAAGTTCCTACATATCTCCTTTCTCTAGGAAGTTTAATGAATTATCTGAGGGCCAAGGGGAGATCCCAGGAGCTCTTCCTTGATTACTTTTTGTTCACTACTCCATTCTTAGGTTCTCTCTTTTCCATCTTCTTCAAATCATTTCCTCATACACTAACCTGTACAAGTGGGAGAAACTGATTTTATAAATTAGCTATTTTTCTTTTCTTCTAGAAATCATTTCTTTATTCTCAATACGCCAAAGTGAAACATAGTGAAAAAAATTAAAATATTTCCGTCTCTGTAAGACTGAAGTCCCCATAGAAAGGATCATACCTTTATCTTTTCAGCCAGAGAACTCAGATGCTTCCTTAGCAAGTATTACAATACAGTTGTTTAAACATTAAAATAAACTTTAATTAGTAGTGAATATAAGATAGAGCATTGCTGAATCATCCATACCTGGTTTTCCATGCTCTACATGTTGATGCATGGCAGACACCCTGGAGATCTCCAGTGAATACTTTTTTTAACATTTAAAAGCATTACTTTTGTTACAAAAGAACATTTAGAAGCAATTCTGATATAATACATAGTAGTATATATTTTTAAGAAGCAAAGGAAAAAATGCTATGATTGAATAGCGATGTCCCAGAACATATTAATTTTGCAATTTCTCTTTTTGGGGGAACTATTCTATCTTGAATGTTAACTCATTTATAGCAGGAGGTAGACTTTATTTTTGGTGGCTAATTTTCACAGGCATAGCAGGCACTTAATAAATATTTGATCAAATAATTAAAAAGTAATTTGCCATTGAGGAATAATTCATGAGGTATTCCTCTGAATAGATCAGAAGCTGTGATATTTTCTTGTTCAAAAATACATGTTGCAAGGTCACCACCACAGCCCATACCTATAATCCCAGTGACTTGACAGTCTGAGGCAGGAGGATTGAGATTTTAAGGCCAGAGGTAGCCTGGGTAACAGTAAAGTTACTCAAAGTAAAGAACAACAACAACAACAAAAAAGGGCTGGAATTGCAGCTCAGTGGTAGAGTAACTGCAAAATATGTGAGAGTGTGCAAGAGTCCTACTACAAAAATAAATAAATAAATAAATAAATAAATAAATAAATAATACATGTTACATTATGACCCCAAAATATATACACACATATTTAGTAACATTATGTGGAATGCATTCTGGTATTTCTATTCCACCTCATTATTTTATTATTTTATTTATTTTAAAAATGCTGATTATGAATCACAAAATTGACATTGGTTTAAGCAGTATAAAATACTACCTGCTGAAAGTAAGGACATGAAATAAATTATCTAAAAAGATGGGAGAAGTGCATATGTGTTGCACAATATTTTTATTACTACTAAGAAAATCATTTAATGTGCTCTATTTGTTCTATTAAGTAAAAATAACAATGAAATTAAATCAATTCCATATGTCCTTGCCAGTTATACAATTTCATATTAAAAAATGCAGATCCTTTCTAAAACTAACATCAATTCATTTAAAAGATAAATACAAACATAGCCATGTTGAATACAAACATAGCCATTAAAACTATATTATACATCAATGTAATTTTCTTATATGACAAAACTGTAAGGTATAATTACACATTTCCTGCAAAACAAGATTGTATTGAGTTCCATTTCTAATTGTGGTATTAAAAATGTCTTAAGAGAAAAATTTGTGCCTCTGTTTTCTTGTGAGTACACTGAGAACAGTAATTCCTACAATTTTTATAAGAAGATAGCATATTCAAACACTAATCCCTCTTTATAGAAAGGTTTACTAGAAATATTTACTTCTTTATATGGTACACTTAATAAGACGCTATTGCTATTGACATTTCAACAACCCATTCCAAGCAACATAAAATCAATTCTGAGTCACCTTCTCATCAGTGTCAATTATTCAGTAATGTTGGAAAAATCATTAAATAATAATCAACCAGTGTTTCCAAGTAGTGTTTTCAGTCAACAGCACATCATTAATCATTCCCTAAATACAGTTTTTATTATACTGGTTCTGTTACCATTATTCCAAATAGATGTTAGTTAGAAAAAACAGATCATAACCAAATAATATAAGGCATTTTCCTAAAATCTACTCACATTATTTTTTATCATAATGCACGGCCAGCTTCTGGGAAGCTAAAGTACAAAGTATAATGATCCTTTCTAATCCTTTGTAAGGTTATCTAAGATCTTCCACACAGTGTATCACAAATCAACCACAGATGTTTATTAAATTAAGCAACATGGAAAAGGAAGTTTTACAAAACAAGCTGTTTCCCTTCTTCTGTACTCTGAGTACTCTGTCTCAAAGTTGTATTTGCAATAATTTTCATCTATCTCCTTCCTCAGAGACCATCTCCATAGGCAAGGATTAATATTTTCCTTGTGGGAAGGTGCATACAAAATATATACCTCTGTTTTCTGAGTTCAAAACTCTTAAACTTATTGTCCCTTAGAGATGTCCAGTTAGACAGTCTGCTGTCCTTTATATTATTTATATCATCATACCTCAATGTATTGATTTTCATCCACTCTCCTTGTCTCAAAATCCTTTCTTCCAACTTCTCAGTTTCATTTAATGTTCACTCACATCTTTTCATTGTGCATTGTAGGTTGCAGTCATTGACTTTTTTGTCTTTTCCTTCCCTTTTTTTTAAATGCAAATATTTCTCACGTTTCTTTCTCTTTTCAGCTACTGCACTTGTCCACTCAAGACCTTATAAACTTCAATAATTATACCCTTTTTTATTTTATTGGACATTTTTAATGTATACCTGAATGTGATTCATTCTGACATGTTTTTCATTATGGCATTTACATATATATGCATTTTGATGTACATAAAAATAATAATTATACCCTGATACTATACTCCCAGTTCTTTTCCCAACTGTCTCTTAGTGTTTAATTATTATCAGCCTAGACACTTTTGCCCAATGGAGTTTTCTATCAAGGAGTTCAAATTATTGTTGATGAAAAGACTGCAAATGGTTATTCATAGTTTACTGAGTTGCAATGGCCAGTAAAAAGCCCCATTTTTGCTGGACTCTTTACACACCTGCCCAGGTTTGCTTCCTCTTATCCTCTCAATGTATTTCTTTTATTTTTTATTGGAAATTTTTAATGTACCACTTAATGTGCTTCATTCTGACATGCATTTCATTGTGACATTTCCATATATGCATTTTGTTGTACATTGCACAGATAAGTTCCCCCTTACCCTCTTGTGCACTTCCTCCCCTGTCCCACCCCTTCACTACTGACCTCTCTTCCATTTGCGTGTCTTTTTGTAATATTTTTCAATATATTCTTGGATCCCAACTATGTTTAAGATTGAAATTTTTTCTGTAGTGAACTCTCTTTCTACATTGTCAGTACTATTTCCTGAATTTTCTAGCCCATCCATGTTATGACCATTCTTTGCTATTATTGGTATAATTATATTTATTTCCAGAACTATTAAAGTTGGGCTGTTCACCCTGAGTTTGCCCCCTCCCCCATTCCTCACTCCTCCTTGTTCCTTTCAATGTATTTCTAAGTCAGACTTTGCATTGATCTTATATTACTAATTCTTTCATCCCTCCAAATGTTATTTGTAATGTTCCTTTTTCCTGAAAATTTTACCCCATTAGTGAAATTCTACTTCTTCAATGATGCATTTCAGATACTATGTCTCTCATGAAGCTTCTTCTAATCCTTTCCTCTCATTCTGTTTCTTTTGAACCTTCTATATTGACTTGACCTGCAGCTGTAGCCCTGTGGCATCAGATCCCGTCAGATCTCGGAAGCTAAGCAGGGTCGGGCCTGGTTAGTACCTGGATGGGAGACTGCCTGGGAACACCAGAAGCTGTAGGCTTGGGAGAAGGACCTGACAACCCCCTCCCAAGAATCAATCTGCCATTGAAAACCCTATGAACAGCAGAGAAACACTGACAATAGTGTTTCCCCTGTTGGACAGAGGGTCACTCTAAGTCGGATACCGACTCGACAGCACCTAACAACAACCTAACATATTGACTTGAAGAATATGAACTTGAGGGAATGGCCTGAGAATTTCACAAATTCCCTAATTCCAAGACAATACACAGTCAGAAATATTTCTCGTAAAATTAATATAAAAGTACCTTTTGTGCATTATGCACACACATTCAGATCTTCATTTTTAAATTATTCATTGTTTTAAATAATGTTTATGTATTGACTTTAATTTTCACAACTATCCTATAAGATACTACTGAAATTATCCTCACTTTACAAAGGAGAGAAGTTTATAATAGAAATTATAAATAAAAATTTAACTTATCCCTTTAGACTTTTAGACAGGTAAATGAAGTAATTAACTCAGTGTTTCCTGAACACTTTATGCTAGGTTCTTTATAGACACTTAAGATACAATGATGGATACAACTGAGAACATCTCTCATAGAGCTTACATTTTGGTGGGGAAGAAGAACAATAAAGGTATTGTTAAATAAGTATGTCCCAGCAAAATGTCAAACTACCACATTTCGAATGCATTAAAATGATCAATAACTAAAAAATGATTGTTAAGGGTCAAAGTTCTAATGTATATAATTTGTACTATCCTTCTTTATCTTGTAGTATAATCTTTTTTACTGGACTTATTCTCCTGGAGGTAGATGGAGTGCATTCATGACCTTGATGAACATCCTCCTTGTGTCATCTCTCTTTGCAATACAACATTGCAACTTCTCTAATTAATTGGTGGAGACTATTTCCTCATCCTAACATCTGGCTTGAATTTATGACCTGCTTTAGCTATTAGAATATGGCAAAGATGCTAACGTGCCGCTTATAAGATTTTAGAACTAACATGCATTTTGGGCTTCAATTCTAGGACTAAGTTGCATTATGAGCTTCAGTTGTTTTATGTATTCTTTCCTAGGCTAGCCTGCTGGAGGACCTGAGACCATGTAAAAGATAGTCTAGATACTAAGTCAAGGTCAACCTAGACTACAGCTACCACTCTCCCAAAACGTGCAAAAGAACCAGCCACATCAGCAAATTCACTCCCTGACCCACTTCTAACAATAAACACTTGAATGAGACCAGTATAGACCAGAAACACTGTCAAGGTGACTGAAAGACTTGAACAATAATTCATGTTTATTGTCTTAAGACACTGGGTTTTGACATGATTCACTATGTAGAAGCTATTAACTGAAATTCCCTAAAATATCATTAATGATGTTAGGATAGGTTTTCTATTTCATGTATCTCTCTTTTTCTGGGTGATCCTTAGCATTATCTTTTACATAATATTTTCTTAGTAAATAGTAACTCTATTTGATCTCAGCTATTAAAAGATTTGCCTGCAGCCATACCACTGTAGTATCTGATCCTGTCCGATCTCAGAAATTAAGCAGGGTCAGGCCTGGTCAGCACTTTGATGGGATACCACCAGGTGCTGTAGGCTTGGGAGAAGGGCCCAGCAACCTACTCCCAAAAAACAATCAGCCATTGAAAACCCTAAGAATAGCAGAGAAGCATGACAATAGTGTTTCATTTGTTGTACATAGGGTCACTATGAGTCAGATACTGACTTGACAGCACCCAACAACAACAATAACAACATTAAAAGATCATGGGTTTAATCTGAACAGATTTTAAAAGAGTATTATCTTTAAGTCTAAGTGTTAAAGGGGCATCAGTGATGATTAAATGAGTTAAAGAGGTCATGAGTGCTGATTAAATAAGGAAATAAGCAGTTCTCTGGCCAGGATGGTCAACATGTAATGGGAATGAGTACCTTGCTTTGGATGCCTCTCTCTACATGTGTCTCTGATGGAAGACTCAGTAAACTTACATTTATGCGTTAGTTTCACCAACTGCTGGAGTTTAATATCTCTAATAAAGTCATGTTATTTATAAAAGCATACAAACACTTCATAATTTAACTCTCTAATAAGATCCAAATTTATACATTTTGTTAAAGTGGGCTATATAAATAAACACAGGTAGATATGAGGGAAGTAGATTTTAAAAGCATCTGCCTCTTGTCTGATGGATTCTGCAGCTGGGTATGCACTGCCACAAAGACAACATTACTACTGAACAGGCAGCTGCTAACTTCCAGGTCATTATCTTCTGGGCTAATACATGAAACCACAAAAACTCTGAAGGAACACAATTTTGTTTCCAGAAGGCTATGTATTTCTTTCTTCTCTCTATTGCCTATCCTCTTTTGAGAGTAGAAAACCTTCACAGGAGAAAACAATCACCTATATGCTTATACTGGTGCAAAGAGTCAAATGCTCTCTCCTTTAAATACAATTGATTTTTAGAGAGACTCAGTTTACAATAAACATTCACATTTAATAAAATGACAGTATACATTCCTATTTTTCTATTCAATGAATAAATTAACTATGGAATTTGGTCTTCTCTGAGATCTGCTTCTCACTGAAGGCAGAAGGAGGGGAGGGCTGAGGATAAAGAAAGGATGCTAACAAATCATTTAGTCTTTCACCGTCTTCCTCATTGTTTTGCTTGTGAGTGAATTTCTGTTGTAAAATAAGGAGAATAATAAAGTCCAACTATTTCTTAGAATTTCCATTGTCATATTATCCTAGAGTTTATTTCCTGCTTTATTTTCTAAAGATAGGCAAATCTCTCATTGCCATCTTCCTACTTTAACTTATCCTTTATAATATCCTTAGAAGTGCTCTCTCTGTCTTTCCATACACATGCATCCTTTAAAATCTATTTATACTTGATCCATGTATTTGAAATGAAGAAAACAACATTATTTTCTAAATATTCTACAAATTGGGCATTTCACCACTTGGAACAAATATCCTACTTTATTAATCAAGTTATATAATGATATGTTCCCATTTCCTTCTAGTGGGAAGTCCAAGAATACATTTTCTCCTTGGAACATCTCAAATATCTTACCATGTTTACCTTTAAGGGATCAAATTCTTGGTGGGTCATGCAACTCTCCAAATGGGACACACAGGACTTAAGTTTGTTACATGATTATATGATAATCATATTGGTTATAATGACAGAGGCAGTCTATCTAAAGGGGCGTTTCAGAAGTGGGTATATCATGCTAGAGACACAGAACTGTATAGCATTTGCCTAGTGGTATAGCATTTGCCTAGTGTATATATGAGTGCAAAGAGGTCAGTTTGTTTCTAATGTCAAAGGCCTCAAGCTTAGACTGTTGATCATGTATATTTATATTGATCACATATGTATATACTATGGTAAATTAGTTAATGCCCCCCAATTCATATTCTTCAGTGTAATGGTATTATAAGGTGGGGTCTTTGAGAAGTGATTAGGTCATGAGGGTGGAGTGTTCATGAATAGGGTTAGTGTCTTTGTAAAAGAGCCTCTAAGAAGCTGCCTGGATCCTTCTACTATGGGAGGACATAGAATGAAGGCACCATCTATGAACCAAAAAGGGAGCCCTCACAGACTACCAAATCTGCCAGTGTCTTAATCCTGGACTACTCAGACTTTAGAACTGTTAGAAATTTCTGTTCTTTATAAACTACTTAGTCTAGGGGTATTTTCTTATAGAAGCTCAAATGGACTACTTTTTGTTGTTGTTGTGGTTGTTAGGTGCCGTCGTGTTGGTATCTGACTTATAGTGACCCTACATACAACAGGGGAAACACTATTGTCAGTGCTTCTCTGCTGTTCATAGGGTTTTCAATGGTGGATTGATTTTTTTGGGAGTGAGGTGCCGGGTCTGTGTCCCAAGCCTACAGTACCTGGTGTTCCCAGGAGGTCTCCCATCCAACTACTAACCAGGTCCGACCCTGCTTAGCTTCTAAGATCTGACAGCATCAGACGCCATAGGGCTACGACTGCAGGCCAAATGGACTAAGACAGTATATATTATGTTGAATTCAGAATTCTACTGCACATCAAGTAGATGCAAACTAAAGAACTACCACTGCTGCAATGGCTGTTACCATCACTTTCAGCACTGCATTTATGCTTTTAATTCATTAATAAAAATCACAGTGGGTGCAAGTAAACTTTTCTAAAAACAAATTGCTATGAAAAAATATTTTCTTACAACGAATTCTCTTTATCAAATAAACATTTGGGTCCATGACACATATTATCCATAATCCATACACTAAAGATGATCTAAATGATTATCTGGGGAGAAGCATCATGTTATTTCATTGTCTAGATCCAGCTCATCTTTGATTTTCACTAATCGCTGAGTGTGTTCTAAATATACAAAGGATACAAAATTTGAAATCCAAGGTTATGCAAAATTCAAGTAAATTCCCATGAAACAAGTTACTAAAAAGAATATATAAATATGTTTCTATCCCCATCTTCAAAATGCAAAAATAGCTAAGTTAACATACCACAGTTTATAACCTTCTGGAAAAATACCTGCTTGATCATTTTTAGATGTCCAGTATTACATTTGTTAACTAAAATCTGAATGCTTGTTTGTTGCCAAGCCCGTCCCTGACTGAATTACTATATCTGAGAAATTAAAGCTTACAAAAATAAACATTGGAGGGAATCATTACCTATTTCCAATTATCTTATCATATCTTAAGTAATTTACCATAAGACATAATACATAGAGTAAATATCCCTTTCTTTCCCCACTAAAACAATTTGAAGGAGAAAATCATTTTTGAAAAGTGGTCTGGTGGTCATTTTGGTTTCCCAAATAAAAAACACCATCTGAAAATACATTAAGGACAAATAAGCAATTCCGTAAGTGTGCAGAGAGATGTGACACATTCTTTCTATTAATAAATCACAACATTTCAACATTTTGATTTAACCGTTCCTCTTTTTGCCCTTCACCAACTCTAGAATGAAAGAAATCAATAAATAAGATTGCACTCAGCACCTCATACAATTTTTTACCAGTCAGGGGCACAGCTATCCAATTATGATTTGAGATTTGCTGAACATTTATTACCACTTTTCCAATTTATTCAGAGGAAACTTTTGGAGGCTCATTTACTAGTGCATTAATGTAAATCAGTATTGATTGTGCTATGAACTACAGTAAGGAATACAGTGCAGAACAGAATAGCTGTCTTTTTATTTTTCACTTAATAACAGACAAATAACCTAAGGGAAGAACTTTTATTTATGTCATGAGAATCAAGAAGATAATATAAATCAAAAACTATTCATGAGCAATTCTACAACTGTTAGGTTCCTTTTTCAATAATTATTTTCATCCAGGTGATGAAACAAAAAAAACCTTGGTAACCTTAAGAAATAGCAATATTTCTCATGGGTTTTTAAACTTACACATCAAAAAAGTTCTTAATACCAACACCAATGTCGTAGGAAGTAGACATCACTGATTAAATTTCATCCAAAAAATATTTCCTGTGCACTTTAGTGGATGCCAGGCTCTGGGCCTGCACTGGGATAAGAATGGGTAAAATAGTCCAGGAGCATTGCAGTTAGAGAGCTTACATTATAGCACAGGAAGACAGAGGGCAAATAGCACTTAATAAATGCACTGCATCATGCATGCAATTGTTATTGTGTAAAGGAAGCACGAAGCAGGAAAGTAGCATGAGGGATAGGGACAGACATGATGGGAGAGGCACCTTGTCCAGTGAAAGATTTACTGAGTCACTGAGATCTGAGTGAATATCTAATGGACGTATGGGAGCTACCTGAGCAAATGTCTGAGGAAAGAACATCCTAGACTGAGGAAACAATCCAGCTTTCACTCTCAGTTGGGACTAATGCCTCATTCAAACAAATGTACAGGAGCAGAAGAAAGTAAAAGGGACGGAGGAGGAGGAGTTGGGAGAATGGAGGATACCTAGGGGCCATGTTGGGGATTTTGGCTTCCCTCTCTGTCAGATGGAACGATGTTTCAGGGCTCTGTCCAGAGCAGTGGTATGATCTGACTTACATATTAAGAGGATTCCTCAGGCTACTGTCACAATAACCTTGAAGAAAACAGTGGTAGATGCAGTAGATGTGTGAGCGTAGAGTTTAGGAGAAAAGTTGTGAGTGGAAGTCTCAATTTAGGACATCATTTGGGTGTAATTAGTATATGGATGAGAACAGGAGTGGAAAACTTTAGACAGAAAAGAGAAAATGACTGAAGTTTCAGTCCAGAGGTACTTTAACCTGAAAGGGCAAAAGAGGAGAAGAGAAAGTAGCAAAAGATGTCAAGAGGCAACAAAAGACGTGATAGGAAAACTGAGACTTTGATAATCAGGTAGTCTGGTGAAGAAAATATATTGTAGAGGAGAAACTTTTATTTTTTTAATTTAATTTTAATTTTATTTATTATTTTTGTGTGTGGTACTGGGGATTGAACCCAGTGCCTTGAGCTTGCATGCTCTGCAAGTGCTAGACCACTGAGTTGCACCCTCAGCCCAATTTTTTTTACTTTTTTTGAGACAGTGTCTCTCTAAATTATGCAAACTGCCTTTGGTCTCAAACTTGCAATCCTCCTGCCTCTGCCTCCCGAGCTGCTGGGATTACAGGTGTACACCACCAAGCCCACCTGGAGGAGAAACTTTTGTCTGTGTATCTAGACGGTGACAAATGGTTAAGCCAGGTAAGCAAGCAGGAATGGTGGTGGGCTTTAGAAACACGGAGCTCATTGGTGACCTCGATAGGGAAGGTCCAGTGGGGTGGGGAAGTATTGAAGATAGAGTGGTGGAAAAACAATTCAAGTCAGTGAATATTATCAACCACAGTTTTGAGCCACTGTGCTGGAAAGCAGAATAAAGAAGTGGGGTAGGAGCTGGCACAAAAAGTAGAAGCCAAACCAATTTGTTCGTTATTTTTAAATATAGGAAAAATAGCATCATCCTTACAGGTTGAGTGAGCCAACAGAGAGCAAGTAAACAGGTAGGAAGAAGAAAGAAAAGCTAGAGGTAAGACGACATGGTAACTCAGGGCTCAGATAATAGAGATATATATTTCAAATGTGGAACAGGTGGTGCAGAGGCTGTTAGATGCCTTAGCACAAGGCTATGAGTGAATATGGACAGGAGCTATTGGGCTTTTAAAAAATGTCTCAAACCATTCTTTGGAAAATTTGGGTTAATCCATGATTTGCATTTTTTCAATAACAGTAATTTGGTACATGCCACTTATTAAACTTATTAAGATTCACAAAAATCTTAGTCACTTTTCCTAGTTCCAAGTGCAACAGTGACAAAGTACCATCACATTTCTGCTTAAAATAACAGATTTATTCCCACACATTTTGGAGAGTAGAAGTCAAAGTTAAGGTGTTGGTGCAGCCACACTTCTTCTGAAGACTCTGAAAGGGCATGCTTCCTCATGTCTTTCAGATTTGAAAGCTCCAGGCACTCACTGGTTTGTGGAAGCAAACCAGTGCCTCTGTCTTATGGTCTTAATATTGGAGTAAGGGCCCATTATACTCTCCCAACTAAATACATCTGCATGTCCTATTTTCACATAAGGTCATATTCATAGATATGGGGCACTGATTAAAACTGTGACGAATCTGGAGGGAAAAAATGCAGCCTATATAACCACCTAAGCTCAATTTCTTGTATAGAAATTTGAAAATACTATTTGCTTCCTAAGTCTTTTTTAAAAAATATATTTATTTTTAATTGATGCATAAAAATATACATATGAACAGGTACCATGTGATGTTTTGATACATGTGTAGATTGTATAATGCTTCAATCAATTTAAACATATTTAGCTCCTCAAACATTCATCATTTTTTTATGGTGAAAACATTCAAAATATTTTCTTCTAGCTTTTTGAAATATATATATGTTGTTGTTGTTGTTGTTGTTGTTGTTGTTGTTGTTGTTGTTAGGTGCCATTGAGTCACTGTCCAACTCACAGCGACCCTACATACAACAGGCAAAACACTATTGTTGGTGCTTCTCTGCCATTCCTAGAGTTTTCAATGGCTGATTGTTTTGGGGAATGGGGTTGCAGGGTCATCTCCCTGAAATATATATAGTACATTATTATTATCTTCAGACACTGTACTCTGTAATAGTATGATAGAACTTCTTTCTCCTATTTCATTATAACTTGGTATGCATTGATCAACCTTTCCCCATACCTCCATAGCCCCTCATTTTCCTGAGACTCTGGTAACTGCCGGTGTATTCTGAACATCTATGAGATTTATATTCCACATATAAGTGAGATCATACAGTACTTGTCTGTCTTCCTTGGCCTGTTTCACCTAACATAATGTTCTCTAATTCCATTCTTTACCCATTCATCAATGATGGACATCTAGGTGGACTTTTGTTGCTATTGTGAATAGTATTGCAATGAACATAGGAATGTAGATGTCTTTTTAGTATACTAATTTCATTTCCTATGAATACATATCCATGATTTCTGAATCATATGGTAGCTGTATTTTTAATGTTTTAGGAACTTTTATACTGCTTCCCATAATGAGTGTAGAAATATGCATTCCCACCAACAGCATGCAAGGGTTTCTTTTACTCCATAGCCTTGCCAATATTTGTTATCTTTTGTCTTTTTGATAGTGGCCATTCTGACTAGAATGAGGTGATATTTCATTGTGGTTTTTATTTGTGTTTTTCTGGTGATTAGTGATGTTAACTCATTTTTTTCATATACCTCTTGGCCATTTGAGTATCTTCTTTTGAGAAATGGCTATTAGAAAAATGAGCTGAAAGTAGGATTACTAAGGAAAAGGAAGCAGATTGGGAAGGATGGAGGAGAGAAAGAAGGGTAAGGTAGGGCAGAGAGGGGATGAACATGATCAAAAATATTTTCATGAAGCCGAACACAGTGGCACATACCTGTAATCCCAGTGACTCGGGAGGCAGAGGCAGGAGGATTGTGATTTAGAGACCAGAGGTAGTCTGCATAACTTAGTGAGACTCTGTCTCAAAAAGTAAAAGAATGGGCTGGGGGCACAGCTCAGTGGTCCAGCACTTGCAAAGCATACAAGTGCCAGACTTTGGGTTCAAACCCCAGTACTGGAAAAAAAATGTGTGTGTGTGTGTGTGTGTGTGTGTGTATGTGTGTATTTTTGCATGTATGGAAACACCATATTTAACCCATTAATTTGCACAAGCAATATGCTTTAATAATCATCATAAAATATGAATTGTCTGAGGATGTATGGGATTACTTCTAGGGTCTTCATTCTCTTTCATTGGCCTAAGTGTATGTCTTTATGCCAATATCATGCTGTTTTCATTACTACAGATTTGTAGGACATATTAAAGTCAAATATTGTGAAGCTTCCTGCATCACATATTATTTTCACTCAAAATTTCTTATTTGTTCTTGGAGCTATAAAAGTTTTGTGATTGTTTTTCCTAATTATGTGGAGAAAATCATTGGTATTTTGATAGAGAAGGTATTGAATCATGACTTGAGGTTGCATGAACAGCTAAACAATATTGATTATTTAAATCTATGAATATAAGATATCTTTATGTTTGGGGGCTTCTCTTCAATTTCTTTCATGAATGTTTTATAGTTTTCACTGTACAGATATCTTCTCTTATTAAATTTATTTCTAGATATTTTATTTTTGTACATATTATAAATGTAATTGGTTTCCTGATTTCTATTTCAGGTAACCTGCTATTAATGTATGACAACATTACTGATATTTGAATATTGATTTTGTATTCTGAAACTACTAAGATTTGGAATTTGTCTTAATGATTTTTTGGTAGAATCTTTTGGATTTTTTCTGTATAAGATCATATCACTGCAAACAGTGAAAATTGACTCTATTCTTTCTCCAATTTGGATGCCTTTTATTTCACTCTGTTGCCCAATTGCTCTGGCTAGTACTTCTACTACTACATTGAATAGAAGTGATGGAATCAGGCATCCTTGTTATGTTCAGATTTTAGGAAAAAGCTGAAAGCTTTTTCCTATACAGTATATGATTACCTTTGGCTATTTACATATGGCTTTTATGGCCACTTATGACAGACCTACAGCCAATATTATATTAAATTAAAACCATTTCCTATAAGATCAGGAAGAAGACAAGGATGTCCACTATTTCCTCTCTTATTCAATATTGTGAATAAAGTCCTAGCCAGAACAATCAGACAAGAGAAAGAAGTCAAAGCAATAAGATAGGTAGGGAGGAGGTCAAATTATCCTTATTTGTGTATGACATGATCTTTTACATAAACGACCCCAAGGACTCCCTTAGAAAATTCTTAGACCTAATTAACTCCTTCAGCAAAGTAGCAGTATACAAAATTAACCTTAAAAAAATTAGTAGCCTTCCTTTATGCCAATTGTGAACAGGAAGAAAAGGAAATTAAGGCAACCATCTCTTTCATGATAGTCCCCCCAAAACTTAAATAATTAGGAATCAATTTGATGAAAGATCCTGAAGATCTCTTCAAGGAAAACTTCAAGACATTAATGAAAGGAGTTTCAGAGGATACTAGAAGACAGAATGACCTCCCTTACTCATGGATTGGGAGAATCAATGTTATAAAAATGGCTATACTACCAAAAGCAATTTACAAGTTTAATACAATTCCCATTAAAATCTCAATGACAGATTTTTCAGAAATAGAAAAAAAAAAATCCAAAAATTCACATGGAAACCCCAAAGACAAAACATAGCCAAAATAATGTTAAGCTGCAAAACTGTTGTTAGGTGCCCTTGAGTCGATATCCAACTCATAGTGACCCTCATAGGGTTTTCAATGGCTCACTGTTTCGGGATTGCCTTAGGGAGTGGATTGCCAGGACCTTCTCCCATTTTTGCGGTGCTGGGAATTGAACTCGGGTCCTCAGAGACTGCAGTGCAGCGCTCTACCAACTAAGCTAAATCCCAGCCCAAAACTAGTGTGTTGCTGTTGTTGTTAGGTACCATCGAGTCGTATCCGACTCATAGCGACCCTCATAGGGTTTTCAATGGCAGATTGTTTCGAGATTGCCTTGGGAGTGGGTTGCCACATCCTTCTCCCATAAAACTAGTGTAGGTGGGGTTTAAACTTTACTACAGGGCTATAGTAGCAAAAACAGCTTGGTACTAGCACAAAAATAGGTATGAAGACCAATGGAACACAATTGAAGATCCAGAGATATACTTATGCAACTTCAGCCACCTGATCTTTGACAAAGGGGCTAAAAATGTAAAATGTAGAAAGATAGCCTCTTCAACAAATGGTGCTGGGTAACTTGGATTTCCTTCTGCAGAAAATTGAAAACAGACCTGTACCTCTCAACTTGCATAAGAGTCAACTCAAATGGATAAGAGACCTCAACATAAAACTAGAAACCTTAAAACTACTAGAAGAGAAGATGGAAAATACACTCCAACACATAGGCATAGGAAAATACTTCCTTAACAAGACTCCAGTCACTCAGGAAATCACACCAAAAATTGACAAATGGGATTATACGAAATTAAAAAGCTTCTGTAAAGCAAAGGATACAATCAACAGAGTTAAGGAATAGCCTACTGAATGGGAGAAAATCTTCACATCCTACACATTCAACAGAGGACTAATTTCTAGAATTTACAAAGAACTCAAGAAAGCAAATCCCAAGACAACAAATAACTCACTACAGAAGTGGGCAAAGAAAATGAACAGGCAATTCTCAAGTGAAGAAATTCATGAGGCTACAAAACACATGAAAAAATGCTCAATATCCCTAGCCATTTGGGAAATGCAAATCAAAACAACTCTGAGATTCCCCCTAACTAGAGTAAGAATGGCCAGGATCAACAAAACAAATAATATCAAATTCTAGTGAGGATTTGGAGAAAAAAGAACCCGTTTATATTGTTGGTGGGACTGTAAATTATTTTAGCTGCTTTGGAAATTGATATGGAACTATCTCAGAAAACTAAAAACAGAACTGCCATAGGACCCAGCTGTACTACTCCTGGTAATATACTCAAAGGGAGACAAGTCATCATACCACAGTGACACCTGCATCTCTATAGTTAATGCAGCACTCTTCACAATATCAAGGATATGAAACAAACAAAGATGGCCATCAACAGAAGAATGGATAAAAAATCATGGTACATTAATACAATGGAATATTACTCAGCAATATAAAAGAATGAAATCATGTCATTTGCAGCAAAATGGATGGAACCAGAGAATATCATCTTAAGTGAATGAACACAGGCTCAAAAAGAGAAATATCATGTTTTCACTTTTATGGGGAGCTGAATCTTACTTAAAAGAAGAAAAAACATATACCGAAGTAACATTCAAAATACACAGTTAAATTTATTGAAGAAGGGAAAATATAAAGAGTAAAAAGGAGGGAGAGAACTAGCAAAGGGAAGCAAATATTGTGAAAGGTGAGATGGGGAAAAGAAACAATGTAAAGGGATAAAATGGGAGAGGATAATCTCAATGTTCTTTGATCTTAATTGTGTTTCAAATCCTCTTCATTTTCAGCAAGCAAAGTTGTGTCATCTGCCGCATTTGTCTTCATAAACTTCAGCTTCTCAAATTATTTGCTCAGCATATAGAAAGAAGACATATGATGATGCATAGCCCTGATGATGTACAGCCCTGATGCACACCTTTTTCAACTTTAATCTAGGCAGTGTTTCCTTGTTCTTTCCAAACAATTCCCTCCTGGTCCATGTATAAAGTACTTCATGAGTATAATTAAGTGCTGTAGTATTACCATTCTTCACAAGGTTATCTAAAATTTATTGTGAATCACAGTCAAATGCCTTTACATGGTCAATAAAACATAGACAAATTTCATTTTGGTATTCTCTGCTTTTGGCTAATACCCATCTTACATCAGCAATGATGTATTTGGTTACATACCCTGTTCTGAACCTGACTTGATTTTCTGGCAGTTCCCTGTCCATATACTACTGTAATCATTTGATTTATCTTGACCAAATTTTACATGGGTGTGATATAAGTGATATCATTTGATAATTTCCACATTTGGTTGGATCCCTTTCTTGGGAATAGGCACAAATATGGATCTCTTCCAGTCAGTTGCCAAGATAAATGCTTCCTAAATCTCTTGTCAAAAAACAAATTAGCACTTCCAGTACTGCATCTGTTTGTTGTAACATCTCTATTGATATTCTATCAATTCCTGGAGCTTTTGTTTTGCCAATTCCTTCAAGGCAGCTTCAACTTCAGTACCATTGGTTCCAGATCATATGTAACCTCTTGAAATGATTGGTCATCCACTAATTCTTTTTGGTATAATGGCTCTGTGTATTCCTTTCATTATTTTGATGTTTCTTGCATCATTTATTATTTTCTCTATAGAATCCTTCACTATTGCCACTCAAGGATTGAATTTTTTCTTCAATTATGTAAGCTTTAGGACAGCAGAATATGTTCTTCCTTTTTGGATTTCTATCTCTCTTTGCACATGTTATTATAATGTTTGATTTTGTCTTTTTGAGCTGCCCTTTAAATTTTTCTGCTTAGCTTATTAATCTCATGATGTTTTCTTTTTATTTTAGCTGCTCAATGTTCAAGGGCAAGTTACACAGTCTCCTTTGCCATGTTATTTGGCCTTTACATTTTTTCCTGTCTTTTTAATAACTTTTTGCTTTCCTCATGAATGTCTTTGATGTCATGCTACAACTTGTCTAGTCTTTCATCATGAATGTCAACACATCAAACTTTTCTTGAGGTTGCCCCTGAACTCAAGTGGGATATACTCAAGGTCATACCTTGGCTCTCATACACTTGTTTTAATTTTCTTCAGTTTCAGTTTAAACCTGATTATGAGAAGTTGATGGTCAGATCCACAATCAGCATGCTGTCTTGTTATGAAATTTGATATTTAGCTTTTCCATCATCTCTTTCCACAAATGTACTCAATTTTGTTCCTGCATGTTCCATCTGGTAAGTTCCATGTGTATAGTCACCCACTTATGTTGGTGAAAAAAATGTATTTGCAATAAAAAGGTCATTGGTCTGATAAAATTTGGTCATGCAATCTCCAGCATCATTTCTATTGTGAGGGCCACTTTTTTCAACTACTGAGCCAGTTTCTCTGTTTCCAACTTCAAGTTACCAGTAATTATCTGTACCTCCTGATTGCATGATCAATCTATTTTCAGATTGCAGAAGGTGGTAAAAACTTTCCTATTTTCAGTTGTAGCCTTAATGATAAGTGAATAAATTTGAATAATAGTCATATTAACTGGCATTTCTTGTAGGCATATGGATATTATCCTATCACTGACAGCATTTTACTTCAGGACTGATCTTGAGATATCTTTTTTGATGGTGAATGAAACTCTATTTCCCTTTAAGCTTTTATTCCTCACATAGTAGACCATATGATTATCTGATTCAAAATGGCCCATGCCAATCAATTTTAACTCACTGATGCTTAGAATGTCAATGCTTATGTGCTCCATTTCCCTTCTGAAGATTTCTAATATTCCTAGATGGGCCTAGGATTTATCTCAGTTGGCATAGTGCAGATCTGCAATCTCTGAGGTCCTGGGCTCAATTCCCAGCACCACAAAAATGGGAGAAAGATATGGCAGTCCACTCCTGTATCAATCCTGAAAAACAATCAGCCACTGAAAACCCTATGAAGGTCACATAGGACTCAACAGCACGTAACAATAACAACAGTTTTCCCAGCTACATACTACATACATTCCAAAGTCCAATTATTATTGAATGTTCACAATTGTTCCTTCTCATTTTTGATTCTTGCCATGTGTCTGTCAGTTTGCCATACTGTGGGGCCTTGCATGTTGCTGTGATACTGAAAGCTATGTCACTGGTATTATAGATACCAGCAGATACCATGGTACAAGCATGGTACCAGATAGATACCATGGTAGGGATATTTCAGCTGAATTTCCAGACTAAGACATACTAGGGAGAAGCACATGGCTAACCTACTCCTGAAACAATTAGCTCTCAAAACCCCACAAATAGCAGAAAAACCCCTACACTGTCAGATATAAAGCCTGAAAGTGAGCCCCACAGGTTGGAAGGCACTGAAACGATTTGGGAAGAGTTGTTTCCTCAAAGTTGAGACTACCTTAATGATGAGAATGGAATAAAGCTCCAGGGACCTCCATTTGTTGATGTAGCACATCTCCAAATGAGAAAGAACAACTGTAAACATCCATGAGTTAACTAGCTAAGTGTTTGTCAATTTTATTTTTTCAAGGAATCAGCTCTTCATTTTGCCAATCTTTTGTATTTATTAGTCTTCATTTTATTTATTTTTGTACTGTTCTTTGTTATTTCTTTCCTTCTAGTAATTTTGAATTTGGTCTGTTCTTGTTTTTTAGTACCTAGAGATTCAAAAGTGCTGGGATTTAGCTCAGTTGGTAGAGCACTGTTCTGCAGTCTATGAAGTTCTGGGTTTGATTCCCAGTACCCCCAAGATGGGAGAAGGACATGGCAATCCACTCCCTAGGCAATCCCAAAACAGACATTGAAAACCCTATAAGGGTTGCTATGAGTCAGACATGACTCCATGGCTCCTAAAAACAACAGAAACAGAGATTCAAAAATAGTTTGTTAATTTGAGATCTTTCTTCTTTATTGATGTAGGCATTGACTACTACAAACTTCTCTATGAGTACTGCTCTCGCTATAGACTATTTGTTTTGCTCTACACTATATATTGTGTTTCCACTTTTGTTGTTTCAAGAAATTTTTAATTTCTTCCTTTGTTTCTGTTTCTTGTTTCTTTTGAGTTTCTTTTGTTAGCATGAATTAAATGTCCAAATTAATGGGTTTCATTATGATTTTCATATATACATATAATATACTTTGATCATATTCTTCCCTTTGCTAACCTCTCTTATCACCCATTTCCCCTTCCACACTCTTAAGAGTCCACCTTTTGCATTTGTACCCTTTTTCCCTCTAAATTCTACGTATGAGGTATAACAGATGATATGTGTCTTTTTGAATCTGTCTTATTTCACTTAATATGATAAGCTCCAGTTCCATCCATTGTCCTGCAAATGATATAATTTCATTCCAATTTGTGGGTGGATAAAACTCCATTGTATATTCATACCACATTTTCTTTGTCAATTTACCCATTGATTGGACCTTAGGCTGATTCAGATTTGGCTATTTTGAATAGTACCCCAACAAATATGATTATATGAGCATTCCAATAGTAAGCAGACTTTGATCCTTGTGATTATACACCCAGAAGTGGTATGGCTCTATCATATGGCAATTCTATTTTTAATTTTTTTTGAGGGATCTCCATGCTGATTTACATTTCCACCAGAAGCAAATAAGGGCTCTTTCCTCCCTGCACCTTCACAAGCATTTATGGTTGTTTGTGTTCGTTATGACAGCCATTCTGAATGGGGCAAGATGGAATCTCAATTTAGTTTTTATTTGCATTTCCCTGATAGCTAAAGATTTTGAATTTTTGTTTGTGTGTGTATTTTTTTGGCCAGCTTTACTTCTTCATTTGAAAAGTGTGTGTTCAGTTCATTTTCCCATTTTGGTTTGTAATTTTTTGAGTTCTTTATATATCCTGGATCTATTGGTTTTTCAAGAGTAAGTTGTTCAATTTTCATGTATTTGTATAGTTTTCTAAATTTTTCTTGTTATTCATTTCTAGTTTTATTGCATTACTGTTGGAAAAAATACTCAATACGATTTTAACTATAAAAATTTGCTGAGATTTGTGGCCTATCATTTGATATATCCTGGAAAATCTTCTATGTGCTAATGAGAAGAATGAGTATTCTGCAGCTGTTGTGTAAAATGTTCTTGAGATGTCTGTTACATCTGTGTGGCCCAGAGTGCAATTTAACTCTGTTATCTCTTTGTTGATTTTCTGTCTGGATGATCTGTCCATTGCTAAAAGTGTGCTGTTAAAGTCCCCTACTACTATTGTATTGTAGGAATATCATATATATATATATATATATATTTACCCAGGGCCTTGCACATACTTTGTAAGTGTTCCACCAGTGTGCAGCACCCCATATCAATTTTTATCTTTTATATTGAGACAGGGTCTCACTAAATTATGCAGGCTGCCTCTGGCCTCAAACTTGCCATCCTTATGCCTCTGCCTCCTGAGTCACTGGGATTACAGGCATGTGCCACTACTGTGCCTGGATGTATCAGCATTTTTTAATAGTCTGGACTCATCAACTTTCAGTACTTTAACTGAAAAATCTACTTTCTATAAGCATTATTTTTCTTTATATTTGAGTAGAATTATACTGATGGTATGTTTAGTATCTATAGCAAATAATGTAAAATATACATTATTATATAGGCTGAGAGAAGGATTTTTCTTTTGCATAGATTCATTCTCTTAATTACTATGTGCTAATTAGGGTCTCTCTAGGTAAAGGATGGGGCTGGGATTTAGCTCAGTTGGTAGAGCACTGCACTGCAGTCTCTGAGGCCCCAAGTTCAATTCCCAGCACCACAAAAATGGGAGAAGGGCCTGGCAATCCACTCCCAAGGCAATCCCGAAACAGTCAGCCATTGAAAACCCTGTGAGGGTCGCTATGAGTCGGATACCGACTCGATGGCACCTAACAACAACAACAACTAGGTAAAGGATACCACCTTATAGGGTGTGGCCTAGAGAGGCAGCTCACCTTGAGGCCTATCTGGCCCTCTTGGAGGTCTGAGACTCATTTCCAGGGCAGTAATCTCTGCCCTATATCCAGGAACTCCTGGGTTTTGAGCTTTCCAAGATGGCGCTGGCATCCAACTATCCTCCTCAGACCCCTTGAAAACTGATTGACCATTTTCAAATTACCAAATGGCCCCTGATTGGACTGTTAAGGAACAACCCCCAATTGGTTCCCTTCTCAAAGCCATATTTATATTTCCCCCTTGATAGGCTAAGCCCCGATCACCTGACATGGCATGGAAGTCTCTGATTGGCCAGGTTAGGGAATATAAGGACAGCACATGGAGCATTTGGGGTCCATTCCATCAAGGAGTCCACACCATCGTCGCAGAGCAGGAGAGTAATAAAGAGCTGCTTAGTTAACATTGAGAGTCAGAGTTGTCCTTCAGAGCTGAGAAGTGAGGAGTTGCCATGGGCATAAATGCCTGAGCCTGCCTTTCTCAAGGCTTCTCAGAGTAACTGTGAGCATAAACCTCCTCTCCAGGCAGCGTGGCTCTCCAGCAGCCCTCCAACCAGCAGGTCTTCAGCAGCTGGGTCCTGCTTTCGACCAGGTGCCTATGGCCAGAGTGAGACCAGTGGTGGACAATGCCCCATACCACGTAAGGTAAAGATACCTTACGTGGTAAGGTATCTTTACCTTAGTAAAGATACTATGTAATCTCAAAGCACTTTTTCCCTCTTCTGTAATGTGAAAACAATGACACGACCTCTCTCATAGGGTTATGGGGATTGAATTAAATAGATTACATAATATACTGTTACTTAGCATATTTCCTGGTGCTAAGTAAATATTTAATAAGTGTTAACTATTCTTTTCATGTGTCAAGCCTTATGCTATGCCTGGGTCTCTCTATGGCCCTGTACTATATCACATTTGCTTAAATCAAGCAGTCTCATTTGTTCTCGTTATTACCTGCCATTTTTGAAAAATACACACGATTTTCCAATATTTCACAGCTATGCTATAGTAAGTCTTGAAAAGTCTGACAATAGTAGTCAACCAAACTGTTATCCTGTAGCAGGTGCCTAGGTAACTTGTGGTCATCAAACTACCATTCATATTACCCTAGGAAAACTTGAAATCAGCTATTGAATTAGTTTTTCAAGCAAAAATTATATTTTAGGTAAGGAAAAGTAGAGTTATACAAAAAAGGAGTGAAAATTTATAGAATCACCAATTATACCCTGTCCTTTAATTAATTACTTAGCTAATTAATTTACTTAGTGGTACTGTGGAGCTGAACTCAGATTCTCACACATATTTTGCTGGTGCTCTACTACTGAGCTGCACCATCAGTCTCATTTTCTTTCCTTTTTTATATCATGAGACAGGGCCTTGCTAAGTTGTACAACTTGCCACTGGCCCCTTCTTCCCAATTCTCTGCAATTACAGGCATGTACCATATGCCAAGTTCTGTCTGTCTTTTAAAATAGGAATGATGACTTGTTTGTGATCATTATTAACTGCCCATTGGAACTAAAAATTCCAACATTTCTATGCTATACCACTATGGCAGTGTTTATCAAGACAGCAATTCTTCCTGTCTTTTTAAGATTGTCTACCTTTAACACGGGGCTGGGATTTAGTTCAGTTGGTCGAGCGCTGCGCTGCAGTCTCTGAGGTCCCAAGTTCAATTCCCAGCACTGCAAAAATGGGAGAAAGACCTGGCAATCCACTCCCAAGGCAATTCCGAAACAGTCAGACATTGAAAACCCTATCAGAGTCGCTATGAGTCGGATACCAACTCGATGGCACCTAACAACAACAACAACAACCTTTAACATACACACATTTTCCATTATTTCTTTATATATGTCTCTCTGTTTAAATGAATCCAGTTTTGTAATCATTTCTTTTAATCTTGTCAGGACTACTCCTGCCCTTTTTTCTACAGATTCTCCTTATATTGTTGGCCTGTCCCATCTCCATGTGAGTTCCGTATTTTTCAGTAGAGGGTCAAGGTTGAAGAGTTCTGATCTGCAGAGATAAGGCTGACCAGTTAATTCCCTGCCATTCTTAAACTGGTATCTCATTGGAAGAAAATAATTTCTGAAATACCTCTGGAAATGATAAACTTGCTAGTCTTTACCAGAAATGTCCATTGCCTTCCCACCCACACCCACACAGAGAGGCACCATATTAATTATTTGAGCATAGATAACAGAAGGAATAATTATATGGAAATAAAGCTAATTGTGTAACTGAAAGGATTAAAAGGAATCTAAAGTATTAACTGCAAGAAGCATACCTAGGACCTGAGACTCAAATTCTGAGAATGTTGATCTAAGCAATGGTGATGTTATCTCTGACCTCAACGAAGGTACCTAGACCTGTGCAGAGGGAACATCAATTGGGGTCTCTGAGGGAGAGGACTGTGAATCTGATTTTGAAAGTGCTGGAAAATTTGTGAACTGGCATCAGCTGCTGCTATGACCAAAATCTTCTGTCATTGAACAAGTTTTTGGGATGACATCCACAGAAATCAAAACAGAGAAAGGGCAGGTATGACACTCTCAGTCTCTGCTAAGGGGCTTCTTTGGCAGACATTAGCAGGGAGCCTACCCAAAAATAGAAATAGAATTGCAAAGTCTGACTCCTAGTATCTCAGAGCAGAGTGTAGAAGAGTGGACTTGGAATTGAGAAGGACTCTTTTAATAATGTCTACAGCTGTACCACCCTGGCATCTGATCTCATCAGATCTCAGATGCTAAGAAGAGTCAGGCGTGGTTAGTCCTTGGATGGGAGATTGCCTGGGAATACCAAGTGTTTCAGGCTTGGGAGGAAGACTAGAAGCCCACTCCCAAACTAATCAGCCACTGAAAACTCTATGAATAACAGAGAAGCACTGATAATAGCACAGGGCATGGCACAGTGTAAGGTAGTGTTTGTTCTGTTGTACTAAGGATTGCTGAGTTGGACACAACTCCGTGGCACCTAACAACAACAACAACAACAACAACAACAACAACAACAACAACAACAATAAGGCCAATAATTGACATAACTTCAATACCATTCAAAATCCAATTTAAGTTCCACCTTCTCAGTGTAATTTTTCCTGAAAATATTTCCTCCAATGCTTCTGCCAACTAATTTCTTCTGTGTTTCTTGTTTACTTATACCCTAAGTCTTTATGAGACATTTCTGTGTTTTCAAGTTGTACTATGATGTGAAGGACTATTATAAGAGAATACATTCATATAAAATATATTTAATATATTTATTTTCTTTGATGACTAATGACATCATGTATACATAATACTGATCCTTCAGAGTGAATGTAATTTCCTTGTGGGAAGGACAGGTTTCTTTCATTTCATTTGTGCCCAATGGATTACAATAGTAGTCATATATCATTGTTGTTAGGTGTCACTGAGTCAATTCTGACTCATAGTGACTCTATGTATGCTGTTGTTGTTGTTGTTAGATGCCATCCAGTTGGTACCCGAATCATAGTGACCCTACCTACAACACTAGTGTCAGTGCTTCTCTGCTGCTCATAGGGTTTTCAATGGCAGATCGATTTTTGTGAGTGGTTTGCTGGGTCCTTCTCCCAAACCTACAGCACCTGGTGTTCCCAGGCGGTCTCCCATCCAGGTACTAACCAGGCCTGACCCTGCTTAGCTTCCAAGATCTAACAGGATCAGATGCCACAGGGCCATGGCTACAGGCGACTCTATGTATAACAGAAAGAAACACTACCCGACACTTTGCCATATACAGGATCTTTTTTTCTATTTGAGCCTGTTGTGGCAGTCGCTGTGTTTCTTCTCATTTTGAGTCATGTCATTCTCAGCAAAAGAAGGTCCCAGGGCCTTCAGTCCACTCCCATTGTTAAGGTCAACTCTACTTTGAGCAGGCAAGCAAATCTTTCCCAGTCATCTTTTGAATGTCTTCTAACCTGGGGGGCTCATTTTCAGGTACTATATTTGATAATGCTTCTCTGATATTTATAGAGTTCTCAATGGCTAATTGTTTTAGGCATGGGCTGCAAAGTCCTTTTCCCTAGTCTGTCTTGGTCCAGAAGCTCAGCTGAAACATGTCCACCATGAGCGTATCTGCTGGTATCTGAAATAACAGTGGCATAACTTTCAGCATCAAAATAACACACAAGCCCCTATAACACAATAAGCTAACAGACATGCAGGGGACTCATAGTAGGTATCTGAAAAGTATTTATTGAAATTATTCTTCTAAATCATGTATTTATAGTAGTCTAAAAGAAGTATAGCCCCATCATATGCCTCTTTATTATAAATCCTCCAGAAATCCTTGTGGTGTAGAAACACTTTTAAAATCTAGAGACTTATTTACTGAAAAGTGTCCAGAAAAGATAGTATTATTGTGATAGGAAAATTGCAAACATGGATTCAACTTTGAATTCCAAATTACTGACTACCTAATTTATGTGCTAAACAAATGGAGATATTTTAAACAAATAAATATTAAAGTTATTATGCAATAGTTAATAGATGCCATCATATTTGTCTTCTTCTAGAACAATTTACTTCAATCTGCATAGGAGTAAATACAGTCCAATTGTAACCTGAACTCTGTTGGTTTTACTCACTGATATCTTTGCCCCTTACCTATCACATTGCTAATGTCTTTTCATTGTTGTTGTTGTTAGGTGCCATCGAGTCCTATACGATTCAGAGAGACCTTCATAGGGATTTGAATGGTTGATTGTTTCAGGATTGCCTCAGGAGTGGATTACCACACCCTTTTCCCATTTTTGTGGTGCTGGGAATTGAACCCAGGACCTCAGAGAGTGGTGCCTATAGAGTGGTGCTGTACCAACTGAGCTAAATCCCATCCCCAAAGTCTTTTCTTTACCTTAGAAATAATATTTATCATCCTGATATATTGCTTTCAAGTGTTTATGCCCTGAGAGTCCGTTGTATGAATTAATAAAATGTGTTTAGTGAGGTGGAGTAGTCTGGTTGCCTTCTGGATACCTTTCCAGACATTTGATAACACAAAGTGAAAGTTACTAAACTAAAGTCAACCACAGCATTACTAAGGAACATCAGTGCACTTTCCAGTGAAGCGCAATGCTAATGCAAACCTAAGATTCCAGACCTTTGAGGGGAAGTCTATATGGATACTGAAGTGGGAAAAAGAAAAGAAAGAAGATAATAGATGTGCAGTATAAGACACTAGTTATCTAAAGGCTCCGAGGAAATTTTTAAAGGAAAATTACTTTAGATAATCCATTTATATCTCCTACTGGCTTTGTTAACCTTTGAAAACAGTGAGCAGATCAATCTGAGCTGCTCTTTGGTGAAAGAAATTTTATTTTTCTTTAAATGTACCAACTGATGGATCAGTGACATTTATGATTTTAGACTCACTCTAATAATAGTGTATTTTTTTACCTCTAAAGGAAGTGTAAAATTGAAAGGAAAGGCCAATGCTTTTCAAAAAGCATTTACTTTTATTTCTAATCTTTGTATTCAATATAACTTTAATTAACAGTGTACTGTACTTCTCAACTCTAGCCTAGCTGCAACTCATGAGATATAAGAGTAATAAAAAGAATAGTAAATAAAAGATTTCACTTTTCACATATTACCCTTCTAGAAATTAAAATTTCACCATTATTATAGCAGCTGTTTGGAAACCACAAATGGAAGTTTGTAGTCGCTTATGATGAAATTATCACATCACTTTTATTCTTTTTGGAAAACAAATTCTAAGTTAATTCCTACTTTATTTACCTCAAAATAGATACTTTCTAATTGACAGCACCTAACAACAACAACAACAACAACAATAACAACAACAACAGTATGTAATATCTCAGCTTTGTTTCAGCTAAGGATTAATTTTTGTCATCCTTTATGATATTTTCTTAGGTAGTCATGGAAACTACTGGAGGAAAAATAGTATTTTAATTATTCCTTTAAAATGAGACTAAAGGTCATTAAAAATTATCTTATGATGTAATATTATTGAGTTTAAAATACATTCATTTGTTACATTCATACATTTGTTAAAAAACCAATTCAAGATATTAAGCACGAGATGCTGTGATGCTGTAATCCCAGCAACTAGGGAGGGTGAGGCCAGAGGATTGTGAGTTTGAGGCCAGAGGCAGCCTGTGTAACTTAGTGATACCTCATCTAAAAATTTTTAAAAATGAAGATAAAAGCAGGGATGGAGATGTATCTCAGTGGTATAGCAGTTGCCTGGCATCTGCAAAGCCCTGGGTTCAACCCCCAAGTACTGGGGAAGAAAGAAAGAGAAAGACAAGAAGTTAAGATCCTCTAAGCAAGAAGAAAATTTTGAAAAAGATTGTCTATTCAGATACAAACCATAACCAAATACTTTTCATGATCTTCTTAAAATCAAGACAAAAAATTGTGTAACAAATATCAGGTATGTAAGGTTATTTCATATATGAAATCCTAAATTTTGATTAGAAGTTTACGTCAGGTATTTGGGCGACATATTTAGACTTTTTTCTTTGTATTTATACAAAGATTCCATTTAATTCTCTAGGAAAGGGCATAAACTGTAACGACATATAGTTTTTTTTTTAATCTCACAATTGATAAATTGCCAAATGCTTATTTCTTAAGTATGGCAAACCATTGTGTGAGGATATAGAGAGTCCTCCATCACTGAAACACATTGTTGGCATGTTGAACACTGGAGAAGAGTGAAAATGATGTCAAAGGTTGCATCAATACGGTATGAAGCCAAAGAACTTCAGGAGAGGAAATGGAAACAAATTTTCACGATGTCTCATTTAAAAATACTTCATGTTAGTCTGTGGCTCCTTGAGTTTATCAACTTGCTTTATTTTGAAACAAAGACATTGAATTTTATTAAAGTAAAATTCCATGATAGGACTAAGAAAAATAATCTTAGCATATGTGGTGGCTCACCCCTGTAATCCCAGCAATTGGGAGGCTGAGGCAGGAGGATGTCGAGTTTGAGTCCAGCCTCAGTTAAATAGTGAGACCTTGCTCAGGAAAAAAAGATAAATTATTATACTAAGTATGGTATTTACATATCAGAGGTATTTGATTTAAAAATTTGGAAGTAATTTCTCCACCTTAATGCATGCAAGGTATTATACTTCAGCATGCTTTAATATAATTTGAAAAAAATGTCAATCAGCTTGAATTTTTATGGTCATTAAATTTCTGGCTGTTCATTAATAGAAACTGTCTTTATATAAGGTACTTAGAATAGTGCCTAGTGTCTAAAAAATGCTCACTTATTATTATTATTATTATTATTATTATTAT